>BQNB010017872.1:0-45617 GCA_026074375.1 Tanacetum coccineum
CTCTCAAATAATTAAGGTTGTACATTAATATCTTAGAAACTCAAAATTTAAAAAGTAAAGAGTATGGATATAGAGTTGGGGGTTATTTGAGCTTAAATCATAAATATTCCACAATAAATGTTGAGGATTGAATCTTATATAATTTAGTTTAATATTTATCTTATTCACCCAATAAATACAAGAGTATAGATATAAGGCTTAGAAGTCATTGTTTCTCATATCTTGATCACTAAAACTAAGTGTAATAAGAAAGTCATAAGAACGAATTAGCACCGTCGCCTCAATGCTAATTCAACATTTTTTAGCAACCAACTTCATCACTAACTTAATGTAAGAAGACAACCAACGTCACCACTCAAATCTATCTATATATATATATATAAGAATTGGTGACATCATGAATTAACTTATTATCATTTTTATAGGCTTTGACTCTTAATTTGTAACTATTTTCATAATAAGTCATTCGGGTTAATATGTACTCCAATAAAAGTCCTGATTAAATACGTAATAAAATCATGCTTCATATGCTCCTGACCTTAATTAAATTTGTAATTAAATACGATATTAATATACACAATAAGTATCTTTATTTAATTCTTTACTATAAACAATTTAATTGCGTACTAATAATATACATTTATTTTCTTTTGTGTTTGTATCATTATTGTTGGCATATGATTACCTAACAACTTTTGCTTTTAATTTTTTCGATTGTTGTTTTTAATTTAAGCATGTATGTATTTTAAGAATTAACTCAATGTTATTATTACTAGACGAGTATTCGGGCATTACAACGGGACTTTATAATGACATAAATATAAATGAGATATTATGGTTTAGTGTTTTGGGTAATGTTAATGCATACAACGTAAAATAATCAAATATAAAAAATGTTGTAACATTCAATAGTTCAAATGAAAATGAAACATGACAACAATTAGATGAAACTTTATTTGCTTTTATAAAAAAAAAGATTTCTAGCTTTTTCTAAAAATGATGTGTTATATATTGTTAAAATGTGAAAGTTGTTTATCATAATTTGTATTTATATTAATATGTTGTGTGTGAAACTGCACGAATCAATGATCGTGTATTCAAGTTCTACTTTAGACATATGAGATATGTTTTATGATATCTATGTTGTGATAGTCTGTTTCGGTTAAAAAAATTGAAAAATCTATATCAATATGTTTATATTTTTCTTCTTTTGTTTTTATACTTGGCGACCCTTTTTGGATTTTAAACATTTTGATGATAAATATAATGCTATTGTAAGACTCATGGAGTTGTTAACATGTATATAAACATTGTCTATTTTAGATGTCTTTGTAACGAGGGTTTTCATATTTTTAGGATAATTTGACAACATTATAGTTAAGATTATGAATATTTACTCCGTGATTCAACACATATATGATTTTTAACAACTAGAAACCATGTTAAAATCCTTTTTTTGCGTTTAACATATATATTTATTTTGTAACAACTGAAAACATGTTAAAATCCTTTTTTTTTGTTTATTCTTATACATTTTACTGATTATACAACTTTTTAGTTGTAACCTACGAAATCTGTGGGTCTATAGTCTAGTATACAATAATTAAACACAAATATATATTACAAAACTAAAATCACACACACACAAACACGACTCCAAAACTCGGTCTTCTAGATGACCAAGTTCTCCAAATTGTGACCAAAAACGCGTGCTTCTCAAGTGAGTGTAATAAGCAAGACGCGTCTCTTGCAATGCCACATGGACCAAGGACGCGTGCTAGTTGGTACTATTATGATAGATCTAACAAAAAAAAATCTATTTTAGGTCTAAGTTCGTCCTAATAACTCTTTGCTTATACTAGCATATATTCCTTTTCGTTCCGTCTATCTTTTTTCCTCATATATCTCCTCAAATGGTTTGCACATTCGAGAACTGAATTAGAACGTGAGACGGAGCTTGAGCAATCTGATAGGAGGGCCGAAATATTATAGCCTAAAATTTTATAATAATATATAGTGCATGTTTATCACACAAGATTATGAGAAGATTATACTTATGTTTTGAAAACATAAGCTTTGATTTATACACAACTTATCAAAGATTTAGAAACATAATTTTCCATAATAATTTTTAAAAACTAAATGCTACTTCATGTAAAATAATCTCAATTTTTAATCTCTCGTTGCATCTTTATCTACAACTACATATCTACAACAATAGTTCCTTTCTTCAAAGAGATGGCCATTATGAATTCGAAAGAGATACAAATATGTTACTGATAGAGTTTCAAAAAAGACCAAAAATGTATACCTCGAACTTAGTTTAGTTATATTTTGATACTTGAAACGACAAACTTTCAAACTTAATGTTACTAAAAAAAATAGACAAAGCTCCAACAGATTGCCCTCCCAGTGACAGCAACTGCACCATTGTTTAATTTAGTGACTGAGACGTGGGAGGGCAATCTAATGGAGATTTGTCTATTTTGATGTCACTGATTTTATTTTTCTAGCCTATAAATTTAAAATGACGATATTGGTTATGATATCCATGCAAAATGATGCAAATTGTAAAAAGAAATAGTATATGACACAAACTTACACTTTTGGCAAGAGGGCGATACGAAAAAGCTTATACATAAGACAATCATGTGTACTTTGAGGAGCTTGCCCATTTAGTGCACTTGAAAGAAATTACACTTTATGAAACAAATGGTTTTACTATCATTTACTTGTATTTTTATGGCATTTAGGTTGTGATTAATTGTTTATCTAACTCTTATTTAGAACTTATTTTAATGAAAAAGAATCGATTGGTTTTACTTTTGACATTTGTTTTATATATTTGTAGAGGGTGTCTAACCCACTATAAAATAATTGTCTTCCAGTGACAAAAAAATGTCATTAAAGTAATGTCGCAAAAAGTGTAGGTAAAAGTGAAGTCGGTAAAATCTAATTATAATGTCACAAAAGGATAATTTTTTTGTCTTTTATGACACATATTTTCATAAAAAAATGTGTCATTGAATCTTAAACATTTCACCGTTTACCCACACTTTTCAAAATGTGTCACTAGAAAGTTAGATTTAATGACATAGATTTAATGATATTTTTTGCATCATTTAGAAACCACAATAACTAGAAGTCATTTTTCTGTAATGATCATTGATAATCAAGACGTGATAACTTCTCGAATATTGTCTTTATTACATCGGAAGTTTGTTAGGCAAAAGAAAACACACCACACACATTGCTTTTATGTTATAGAGAAGTAAAGATTTCACATGGGAAATTGTTGTTAGCATTCACACAATTTGCATGTAGACAAATCAGAAATGTTCACGAGACATGGTTATTGTTGTACATATATTCAAAGTCTATGTTGCATAATATTCACACAAAATTCATCTTAGAAATCTGTATATCGTTCCAAGATATACAACTTCGGTATTATCTAAATTCTATTGCAATTTAGATCTCGATTCAAGAATGGTACTACAGGTGAAACTCTATGAAATACAACGCGTCAACTAATTATTACAGTTTAGTACATGTTATGGTGGAGTTCCATATTCCACAACGACATAATATTTTTGGTAGAATTCATCTCTACTTCTTCCTAATGCATCAAAATATTATAGTTTTTTTTCTGAAACGGAAACAAGTTGTGAAGTGTTGACGCGATAAGTGCTTCATTCCGCCTAGGTGTCTCTAAAGTTGCACTATCATCTTCATATTGTTCCTAATAGTTTAATCATATTGTTCTTAATAGTTTAATTTTTTGAAAAATGGTTGTCGTAGTATCTTCAATATGTGGGTTCAAGTTATAAATATTGTGTTTGTTGACTTTAGATATTCATTTAAATTCAGGGTTTGATATCGAATGTTTGTGGGTTCAAGTTACAAGATGTCAAGTTGTAAACAAAAACATGTTTTGTTAGGAGCGACCTCCTGTTTATAGCAAGCGGAGGCGGCTTAAAGGAGCGGTGCAGTGATATAAATCCATGAACATGACAAAATGAGATTTTATTACGATTGTCAAATTTTTTGTAGCAACCGAAATAACTTAAAACGAAGTTTATTTGGCAACATATAGACTACACAAGAGGAGTGTCTCTGGTAACACTAATATTGCCTCATGAAAATGATTATCTCAAAATTTATTTTAAACTCTCCATATCTTACTAATTCTCAAGGTCACACGATTTATGTTATGGGCTAATGAACAGGATCGTGTTATAAGTCAATGTGCTTTTTCTTTCAAAAAAGAATGTATGCCTTGATGTTAGTTAATATGTTTTTTCAAAAAAATGCCAGAAGCTTCCAAATAATTCAGTAAACAAACTGACAACAAATGGGTAAACAGGGTAACGAATAACACCTCGCTAACTTTTTTTAATTTAATTAAAAAAATAAATTCCTGTAGGGGTGTACTGTACGTTCGGGGCGTGTTTCGGTTCTTGTCAGGTATCTTTTTTCCCTTTTACTGCTTTTTAGTAGGGTTAATCAGTTTGGGTTATTCGGTTTTTTAAAATATTTTTGACCAACCAATACCCAAACCAAATCAATCAAAACCGAACCGAACCGAACCAAACTAAATAAGTAATCGGGTTATTTGGGTCGGTTCTCCATAAAACCAAATAAGAACATGATCTATAAAAGGTAATTATCCTTAACATTATTCAAACTTAATAAAACATCCACACCAAGGTTGCAACAAATATGGTAAAATAATAACAATACACTGATATAGATTATATTAAGTTATCAGTAATCATATCAGTTCGTAAAAAACCAACAACCAAAACAAGACATGTTGAGTTCAAAACAAACAAACTAATCAACCAGAAATAATCCATACTCAAAATTTAAAGAAAACCAAACATAAAAAAAACTCAAATTTAAAGAACTGTCCATCATCCTCACTGCTCCATCTCAAACAACACTGCTTCCCTCTTTCTACAAGCTCTACAACATGAAAAAATTAGGTTGTGTTATATATCAATACAATAATTTAAAGTATAAGTGAATAAATTAAGAAAAGATAAATAACTGTTTAATAGTATAGATATAGTTATCTTCTTCAATCTTTTGTATCTCATCCCAATTTTCTGCAACATCTAACCCCATAGAATTTTCACAAACTAATCTTGGGTGCAGATTAGACTTTCAACAACAGGAGGAGTTAGAGAACTCCTAAACGCATCTAGCACCCTTCCACCGGTGCTAAACACTGATTCGGAAGCCACCGTTGAGATGGGAATTACCAGAACATCTCTAGCAAGCAAGGAAAGCACAGGAAACCTCGGGCTGTTAACCTTACACCAATTCGTGTATTTCTAACTTTCTGACCTCATCTTCGACTTCCTCATAGATACCTATCAACACGCAGACTTATATTCATGCATTCGCTTTCAGACTTTCTCGTGATTTTATAAGGTGCGTATTTTTGGCTATGATAGGAATACATTCAAAGATTAAAGATGGAAATTAGCTCAAAATCTCTCTCATTCAAATTAATTTGATTGAAGGTTTTCTATGTTATAAAGTATATTTTTATATATAATTGATTAAACGCCCCATTAGTTCGGGGTATATTCGGGGTAGAAAACACAATTAGGAAATTTTGATCCCAAAGTGCCGAACCATTAAAACGTTATATTATTTCGGGTGCACCACCAAAAATCGATCCAAACCCATTTCAACCCGATTGTCATTTTGGAGTCGGTCAGTTTTTCGGTCAAACGCTTTTAATGATACCTCCCTCTTAATTCTCAAGTGATCGGTCGTGAATAAGGATACATGAACAAACCACTTAATGCAACATGTCTCAAGGAAAATTATTCTTTTCTGGCTTAAAAAGTTTAATCCAAGAAATTTAGGGGCAAATAGACATAGTTTTTGAGGTCATTTTGATGTTTTGGATATGGACTTTTTTAAGCATTTTCAAATATGGACATTTGATCCAGAAAAAATGTTTACGACCTTAGGCTATAATTATCGGTAGCTGTTTAGGGTGGTGTGAGACCCTCACTCACTAGTGAGCCAACTAAACCATGAAATGTTCATGCGTGAGGGAGGCTAAAAAAGCCTCACAATGGTGGGGTAGTCACCACTTGGTTTTCGTGCATAGTTATATTGTTTATTTGGTTTGTAAGTGTGTGGGGGGGATATTTGTATAAAATGGGTTTTAATTGAAAGGTTTGGTCAGTGAAGGTGGTGTGAAGGATGAATTGTGAGAGGGAGCGATGGGGTAAATGGTGAGGTGACTCTGAGGTGGAAGGTGAGTGAGGGTGTTTTTGATGTGACTGATAAAGTTAACATTACAATATGGTCCAGGTGTCCAATAAACACTTGTAAACTAGACTGAATAAGAGCTTAATTGTAACACCCCCAAAATGGGTCGCAGCGGAAATAAGGATCCGGGTTTTTGGGAGCGTTACTTAATGAGTATTTTGCACAAGCTCTGCGAGATCGACCTCAAAGTGTTGTTTTGAAAAGTACTTTGTTTTGTTTAGATTCCATGCACATTCAAGTAAACACATGCGACTAATTCTCTGAGAAAAAACTGCTTAAGAAGGAGTCAACAAACTAGTTAGTGTGTTCATTAGGTCTTTTGTCATGGTAAAATGTAAATCAAACAACTATATATATAGGTTTACTGTTTTACAAGTCCCGCCCATACAAGATTTGCAACACATAAACTTACATATATAGGTTTCCTTAAAATGTGTATAATCCCAAAATGTTTCAAGTATGTATTGTAATGAACACAATTTATCCAAGAATACTTCAAGTATTTTTTGCCACTTTATTCAAGGCAACGTAAACGTCTATAAGTGTATTTAAATAATGATTACGATTACCTCTAAAGTTCATGAAAGCTGGTACGTTGATCATATAAGTTATGCCACTTTATCAAAGGTCACCGTTATAGTTTCAGGTTCAATGTGTATCTCGTGTTTTGTTCCGCAATGCAATAACTTCGTTAGTTCGATCTCGAAACTAGTGAGAGTTACTCTTTCCGAACTGGGGGTATGTAACTCCCCAATGTAGATTATATTTCATATACACTCCGCGCTTACCCCTTCCAGGTAATTAACAGTCTCATCACTTAAGCTAATCACCGTATTCTTTCGGGTGGAGGTGTAAAAGTAAAGTAATGTCCTTGTTTCAAAACGTAAATTGAAACGCAGCAATGTTTTTTGCATCCATAAAATAGGTGATTTGAGTATGCTTGACCAGTTTGTATTAATCGAATCTGTAATGACATGTAATGAATTCTAACATTCAATAAATATGAATTTTGTGAACTAAGCATGTTCTCACCCCAAATAGGCTTTTGTAAAAACACAGTAAAACTTCGGGGTTATAAACTACCTCGAGTGGCAGTGAATCGATAATGTTAAATCACAACGGAAAATTGCGTCTCAATTACACCTAAATGCAACCCTAAATAAATTATAGGTCGTATAAGTACTATATACTCCTTGATTAACTAATACCTCATATATAATTCCTATATAGCTAAACCACCATTATTGTTTATTAGTGAAAACATATTTTTTAATAGTAACAACGTGTATAAAATAAATATCGCTTTAGTAAAAACAACGCAACTATCTCGTTTTTAATCCGTATCATTCGTTCTTTACGCCCACGTTCTCGTATTAGAAAGATATATCAAAATATTACATTTTAATATTTTTAGAACTTCTGATGAACAGTACTTTACTGTTCATGACCTTTTATAAATTTATTTTTATAAATTTAATTGTCGTAAACCCGTAAATGTCGTATCTTATTCGTTTTAGCTCCGATTTTAGTGATTCTTTCGAGCACGTTCCTATAATTAAAAGTTCTATTTATTTATGATATTTTCAACAAAAAATATTTCTAAGATGAACAGTAACTTTTATAAATTTATTTTTATATAAGTATTATTATCGTAAACTTGCGAAATTCATAATTCCTTCGTTATTGATTCAAAAATTATGATATTTATTGTTTTGGAATCCTAAAAATATGTACTATTTGAAAAAAAAATACGAAATATTTATATCAGAAGTTATTTTTGTTAAGTTTTTATAAAATTTCTTTTATAAAACACTTTTTAATTAAAACTTGTAAATAGCGTATCTCCTTCGTTATAAATCGGTTTTCGAGTTCTTTATAGATTTGGAAACCTCATGAGATGTAGTATTTTATAAAAATATAAAATATATATTTTTATTTCGTATTTAAACAGCCCTTTTTGAACATATTTGTAAAAATATGTTTTAAACTTGATTTTGTAACTTTCTAGTTTAATCACTTTGTTACAAGTCTTTTACCACATCATACACCACATGTATTACATTCTTAGGGTCCCTAATCCATATTTGTCCAAGTGTTGTCCATGGTAACAAGTCCTTTACAATACTTTACTTATAACTTTATTAAGTAAACTTTTTAAATCATTAACTTTTTATAAACAATCCAACACTTGCGCAATACTTATAATCCCATTATAACATGATATCAACATCCATATAACATATGAAAAAGTATATAAAATCATGATCACAAGTAAAAATCCATTTTACATGTTATTAAGCATCCTAAATGGTGATTAGCTACATAGACCTTATATATACATAAAATCATAAATGTAAAGAGATTAAGGCTTTTTGATAACCTTAATATGATGTAATATGATGACCAACAAAAATCCAAACCCTAGTTTAGATGATAAACCAAAGCTTGCAAGTCTTGAAAACCCTAGTTTTCCAAGAAATCCTAGCTTTCCTTTTCCTTACTTTAATCCTGGTAAATGCTTAACCAAGCCCTTAAACCTCCTTGGAATAACTTATATATAGTGTAGGAATGCTTGTAAATGTGGTAGATAAAAATTGTATGGATGGTTTGTGGAAAATAATTTTGGGTCGTGGGTAATAAGAGAAGAAAAGGAAGAACGGTTTGATTTTTGGCTAAGTGTTATGACTTGTGTGTTATTACTTCATGTGTGCATGTGTTATAAGTATATGATCTAGTCAACAGAAGTATTACAAAGACCAAAGACCAAGAGACAAGGGGGGGGGGGGGGGGGGGGGGGGGGGGGGGGGTGGGAAAACACAAGGAGTGTTTAAAAGGGATGACTAGTGTCAAAACCACTTGTCATGAGCTATGTTTCTTAACTAACTCTAGAAAGTACAAGTCCTTATGTGTACCTTGGTCCCCTTGAGATGGTGGGTTAGATTTAAGGTTTCAAGGAAAGATGACTAGATAAATATCTTAGGTTAAAAGTTGAAGTATTACTTGCATTTACTTGAAAGTATAAGTTGTAGCTTTTAAGTATAATGTATAACTTGAAAATTGTATGTCTTGGTTTACTTCCTTTTAAGTGGGACGACACAATATATAACCATGGGTGAAGTTTTATAAAACTTTGAGCATTGGGAATGAAAATGGGTATTCGTTGAAGCGTAGATTAATTTTGGTGGTTTCGGAAATCCTACAATAGTGAAAATTGTTTGATCGAGGGAAGGAGGGAGCTGGGGGGAGGCAGAGGGCAGAGGGCGAAATGTACTATCCATATAAAAAAATATAAAAAATGGGGGGGGGGGGGGGGTTTTACGTAACCAATAAAAAAAATATAAAAAGTCCATTATTATTTTCGTAAAAATAATATAATGCTTGCTTTACGTAAACTTTTATTTGTTTGATGCCCGTTTACGTTAAATGATTATTTTTAACTTACGCGATTTAACCAAATGACGCGAAATAAAAGCGAACGCGTAAAAGTCTAAAAATAAATACTTAAATTATTAAGTCGTAAAAGAAGTGAAAATGTGAATTGTTACAGTCTCCCAATGTTAAAAGAATTGCGTCCCGCAATTCAATTCGAGTTGCCTTCCGGAATAGTGTTGATGAAGAGGTGTAAATCTCGTCTAAATCCTCCTAAACGTGTACTAGATAAATTTTGCTATCTTAATGTAGAATTCCATTGGTACGGGTCTCAATTACCTTGATGACGGTTGAACGTGTCGGCGGGTTGTCCTTGGATGACTAATGATACGTCTTTGTCTTTTTGACTTAAGATTTGGTGTAAGATGATGTTGACTTTATTGTAAGATGGTGCAAGAGTTTACTCGATTATTATGATTATTAGTTTGGTTCCTTATGATAAATACGTTCTATGAATGTGCATACAACTTTGATATAAATAGAAAATTGTTTTCTTGACAAGAAGTTTTATGGTGACTACTCTCAGCATGGCATGGTCCTTCCTCAATTATACATAGTTTATTAGGCCATGTATAATTGAGGACTAACGATGCAATGCTTATTTTCGTCAAAACAGTGTTACAATCTGGCTTGCATAATAGAGGGTTAAAGTAAAGTTGACAAAATTTTTGTGATACATTAATGGATAGATAATTTGAAATCATTCGGTACAACAGAAATTTAAGCGAAATTACAACGAGAATTCTTAAAGGGATAAAGTCTAAGCATTGATATCATCTTTCATGTCGTCAGGGTCTTGATTGGTTTCTCCTCCTACCAAGGCATGCACCGTTCCAAGCTCAGTACCTCTAGCTTAGTTTCCATGGTTTAGGTTCTTTAACTCCGCGCAATCACTCTTGTAGTGCCCTTGATTCCCACATTCATAGCAAGTGAGGTTTCTCTGATTGTTAGCAGTAGTAGGATTCCATCAATCCCTTGTCAAATGACTGACCTTCTTGCAGTTTGCGCACTTTACAGTGCACTGGCCATTGTGATGAAACTTGCACTTGTTGCACAATGGTAGAGTTCCAGCATACTCTTTCCTTTCACCAGTCCCAGCGACATATGCTTGAGCCACATTCTGCCTCTTGGGAAGTTTTTGTTGAGCTTGGTTGTTGTTATCAAGTTTCCTCTTGTTCTCAGCTTGTCGATCAGCAAAAGTGCTGATCTTTTTATCCATCAGTTCCGTTGCAAATTCAATTGCATCTTACATTGTCTTAGGTTTTGATGCCATCACACTTCTGTGAATCATGTCGGGCAAGCCACCGACATACTTCTCGATTTTATCCAACTCTTCCAGGAACATCCGGTCACACATCAGTGCCATTTTTTAAAAGCGTTGATTATAGGTTACCACGTCGGTACCCTTAACCTTCAGGTTCCACATCTCAGACTCAATCTTCTTAATCTTACCCCTTGGGCAGTACTTGTCTATCATCATCTTTTTTAGTGTTTTCCATGGCATTGCATGGGCAGCTTCAGGAGTAGTCGTCTTGACGTGAGAGTTCCACCACGTAAGAGCATTTCCTTGTAGAGTACAAGTCTCAAATTTGACTTGACACGCCACTGTACAGTTGCTTATACTAAAAACAGATTCCATCTTTTCGAACCACTGAGTGAGTCCGATAACTCCTTCAATGCCCTTGAAATTTAAGGGCTTGCACTTCAGGAAATCAGGGTAGGTGCATTCACGATCAGCTTGTACTGGCCTACCAGATCCCGAATCATGGCTGTCGTCGCCATTCTTGCTTTGGTTTGCTTCAATTTCTGCTAATGCATCAGCAACTCCTTGGGCAATCAATGCCTTGAGTTGCGCATCGGTCATAGAGGTAGTGTTGGTGGTTTTCTTTGGAGCCATTATCTTCAAAATCAGAGGAGTAATAAAATTAGTCTAGTTCTAAGAGTCGCGCTCCAAAGATGAAATGTTGCGAGATTTAAAGTCATGTTTCAACAGTATAGGACGGGTGCTTAAATTTGAAATTGAATGATAAGCTAACTTATATAAATATAATATATAAGACTTGTATAGTATATACGTAGTATAATATGAACACGTATATGAATCATGTAAGCATCTAGTATAATCAACTAATGCAACTCAATAGTGTATGTATGTCCCGTGAAAACCCCTTTGTATGAATGCAATGTTTGAAAACAGTTATAGTTTAGGTAAAATGCAACCTAGTTCTTTATAACCTGGCTCTGATACCAATCTGTAACACCCCCAAAATGGGTCGCAGCGGAATAAGGATACGGGAGCGTTACTTCATGAGTATCTTTGCACAAGCTATGAGAGAACGACCTCTAAGTCTCATTTTGAAAAGTACTCTTGTATTGTTTAGACTCCAATGCACATCAAGTAAACCAAGCGTCTAATTCTCCTAAGAAAAACATGCTTAAAAAGTGTCAACATAAAGTTGGTGAGTTCATAGGTCTTTGTAAATGTAAATGTAAATCCCAAAACTATATATATAGGTTTACTGTTTTACAAATCCCGCCCATACAAAATTTGTAACACATAAACTTACATATATAGGTTTCCTTAAAATGTGTATAATCCCAAAATGTTTCAAGTATGTATTGTAATGAACACAATATCCCAAAATGCTTCAAGTATGTTTTGCCATTTTATTCAAGGCAACGTAAATGTTCATAAGTGTATAAAACAATGATTACGATTACTCTAAGTTCATGAAGCTGCTACGTAGACTCATATAAGTAAGCCACTTTATTCAAGGCACCGTAAAGTTCAGGTTCATGTGTATCTCGTGTTTTGCTCCGACAATGCTATAACGTTCGTTAGTTCGATCTCGAACTAGTGAGAGCTACTCACCCGAACGGGGGTAGTCAACCCCCAATAGATCTATTTCATAACACTCGCGCTTACCCTCCAGGTAATTAACAGTTCAATCCACTTAAGCTAATCTGTAATCGTTCGGGGTAAAAGTAAAGTAATGTCCTTGTTTTAAAAAGTAAAGTGAAACAAGCAATGTATTTCATCCAAAAATAAGTGATTGAGTATGTAGACCAATTTGTAAAACGAATTGTAAATGCACATGTAATGAATTCCAACCAATCATGAAAATGAATTTGTAAACAAGCATGTTCTCACCCCAAAAGCATATGTAAAAGAAGTAAAACATGGGGCTATAAACTCACCTCGAGTGGGTGAATCGATAATGTAAATCAAAACCGAAAATGCGTCACAAATACGCCCAAATGCAACCTAAATAATTATAGGTCGTATAAGTACTAAGTACCTTGATTAACTAATACCATATATAATCTTATATAGCTACATCACCATCTATTTGTAGTGAAAACATATTTATAATGTAAAAACGTTTATAAATATTGCTTTCGTAAAAACGACGCAACTATCTCGTTTTTAATCCATATCATTCGTTCTTTACTCCCACGTTCTCGTATTAGAAAGATATATCAAAATATTACATTTTAATATTTTTAGAACTTCTGATGAACAGTACTTTACTGTTCATGACCTTTTATAAATTTAATTGTCATAAACCCGTAAATGTCGTATCTTATTCATTTTAGCTCCGATTTTAGTGATTCTTTTGAGCGCGTTCCCATAATTAAAAGTTCTATTTATTTATGATGTTTTCAAAAATAAATATTTCTGAGATGAACAATAACTTTTTAAATTTATTTTTATAAAAGTATTATTATCGTAAACTTGCGAAATTCATAACTCCTTCGTTATTGATTCAAAAATTATGATACTTATTGTTTTGGAATCCTAAAAAAATTTACTATTTGAGAAAAATACCAAATATTTATATCAGAAGTTATTTTTGTTAAGTTTTTATAAAATTTCTTTTATTAAATACTTTTTAATTAAAACTTGTAAATAGCGTATTTCCTTCGTTATAAATCGGTTTTCGAGTTCTTTATAGATTTGGAAAACTCATGAGATGTAGTATTTTATAAAAATCTAAAATATACATTTTTATTTCGTATTTAAACAGCCCTTTTTGAACATATTTGTAAAAATATGTTTTAAACTTGATTTTGTAACTTTCTAGTTTAATCACTTTGTTACAAGTCTTTTACCACATCATACACCACATGACTTATATTCTTATTGTTCCTAATCCATATTTGTCCAAGTGTTGTCCATGGTAACAAGTCCTTTACAATACTTTACTTATAACTTTATTAAGTAAACTATTTAAATCATTAAGTTTTTATAAACAATCCAACACTTGTGCAATACTTAGAATCCCATTACAACATGATATCAACATCCATATAACATATGAAAAAGCATATAAAATCATGATCACAAGTAAAAATCCATTTTACATGTTATTAAGCATCCTAAATGGTGATTAGCTACATAGACCTTATATATACATAAAATCATAAATGTAAAGAGATTAAGGCTTTTTGATAACCTTAATATGATGACCAACAAAAATCCAAACCCTAGTGTATATGATCAACCAAAGCTTGCAAGTCTTGAAAACCCTAGTTTTCCAAGAAATCCTAGCTTTCCTTTTCCTTCCTTTAATCCTGGTAAAGGCTTAACCAAGCCCTTAAACCTCCTTGGAATAACTTAGATATAGTGTAGGAATGCTTGTAAATGTGGTAGATAAAAATTGTATGGATGGTTTATGAAAATTATTTTGGGCCGTGGGTAATAAGAGAAGAAAAGGAAGAATGGTTTGATTTTTGGCTAAGTGTTATGACTTGTGTGTTATTACTTCTTGTGTGTATGTGTTATAAGTATATGAGCTAGTCAAAGGAAGTATTACAAAGACCAAAGACCAAGAGACAAGGGGGCGGCAAAACACAAGGAGTGTTTTAGGGATGACTAGTGGTCAAAACCACTAGTCATGAGCTAGTTTCTTACTAACTCTAGAGATGTACAAGTCCTTATGTGTTCCTTGGTCCCCTTAGATGGTAGTTAGTTTAAGGTTTCAAGGAAAAGAATGACTAGATAAATATCTTAGGTTAAAAGTGGAAGTATTACTTCTATTTACTTGAAAGTATAAGTTGTAGCTTTTAATTATAATGTATAACTTAAAAATTGTATGTCTTGGTTTACTTCCTTTTAAGTGGGACGACACAATATATAACCATGGGTGAAGTTTTATAAAACTTTGAGCATTGGGAATGAAAATGGGTATTCGTTGAAGCGTAGATTAATTTTGGTGGTTCCGGGAATGCCTAAATGAATTTTATCGAGAAACGTAAACACTTTACGTAACCAATAAAAAAATATATAAAAGTCCATTATTATTTTTGTAAAAATAATATAATGCTTGCTTGACGTAAACTTTTATTTGTTTGATGCCCGTTTACGTTAAATGATTATTTTTAACTTACGCGATTTAACCAAATGACGCGAAATAAAAGTGAACGCGTAAAAGTATAAAAATAAATACTTGAATTATTAAGTCGTAAAAGAAGTGAAAACGTGAATTGTTACATTAATTTTTTTAATCCAACTAGATGTCACCTTATTATTGGTCCACGTGGAAGCCGGACCCATTTCCATTTATAGGCGAACCAAAACCCCTAGCTAGAAATGGTCGTAAACCTTTGCTTGGAATATGCAAAGTAGACTCAGATTTTCGGTACAATGCCCATTTATAGTGCGATAAAATACTTATTTATTGTTTTCTAAGATCTGAGAAACTTGGGCCCCTTGTGTCGACCATAAAAAAAACTTGGCCTTGTATGTTTACCCAGGTGCTTTGGCCGAAAATCAGGCTCGCGACAAATAAGTTTTGTGAAAAATGTAATTAATATTAACGAGATGGAAAGAGACCCGCGCGTTGCGGCGGGGGCTAACGATATCCGCAACAAAAGTTCCTCAATAGAAAATGTTTGGAGGGTTGTATAAGAACCTGAACATTATAAAGGAAGCGAAATTAAACACTTATTATACAATCACTACTTTAAGAATTAAGACTCATTAGCCAACACACGAACATCTGTGTGTGTGGAATATACACTCTCAAGTCATTTTAGGAGTTTCAGTATCTCCTCTAAAGCTAATATATCCCACACCTTTGAAACTTGTATGTATTTGACCATCATAGATAAGGCACATTGTGCAAACTACCAACAATTATATATAATAAAGAACCTCTAATGCATATTTGAAGTTAAAAGATCTTTGAAAGTAGCATGGTAGCAAAAGGCTCGCGGCACTTCTCTTTTGACAGCAATCCACTAACCACTGTAGGAAACCTAAATAGCCATATACAACACATCATGTGTTTAGGAAATGTTGTAGATGGTACTATAAGTCTAATATAGAAAAATTAATAAAAGATTATATGCTAAAGGCAAAAATAATTTTCAAATTCTAGCAATATACCAAGACCATGTAGCATTACATCAACATAAATGATCATTTTGAAATTACCTCAAGCAAAGTCATGGCATATGTAATATAGCTACGCATCTTGCCCTGGCTATTAACACGTATTATGTAATACCCTTCGACCGTCCCAATATATGCAAAATAGTGTCACACCCCCAAATGGGGCCTGGACAGAATACGTGTCCGAGGGCGTGACGTCATACATATCTCAAGTACAAAGCATACAAAACGACCTCTAGGGGTACATTTTGAGAAAATCATAACTCGTTGCATAATTCAAAAAGTAATTAAGTTTTACAAACCATTTCAAAGTATTAAAGACATAGCGAAAGCATTAAGAAAACATAGCGGAAGCAATATTATAGTTTGACAAAAGACAACGAGCATGAAATTAAGATAGTCTTGAAATCGGTCGAAGTCACATTGCACATAGACTTCTAAAAGCACACCTTGACAATCCAGCTAAGCACCTAAGAAAAACATGCTTAAAACGTCAACACAATGTTGGTGAATCCATAGATTTAAGTTAAAAGATAAGTAGTGGACCACAAGATTTCTAAACACGTATGTGACAGTTATAACATATACAACTTCACACAAAATGTATTTACGTTGCGCTAAGCTCATGACACCAAAGCTAATAGTGGAAGGTAACATGTACATTGCCATATAAAGTTGCCATGGTAGGTGTCCGACCAAAGACCACCCAAACTAGTTTCGATATGATATACATCCGTTGGCCTGTAAAATCCGTTATACCCGACCAGTAATAATTACCAAACCCTGATGGGGATTATTAGTCCCAATAGATCTATTTATTCTCTCGCGCACACTTAACCAGTCAGTCGGTTAAAGGTAAATAATGGTTCATGATATTTTGGGCAAAATAGTGGTCTATCGCTACTTAGGCAACACGTAAACAATGTAATATCACGTAAAGTACTTGTGTCCGGTTTTCAAAACAAGCAATGTTTCCCACCCCAAAGTTATAAAACATTTATTCAAAACGAGTAAAAGTGGGGCTATGAACTCACCTTGAGTTGGTGAAGTAAAGTAGTGAGAAACTAGAAGAATAATCACACGGTAACGAACGACGGTACACGAACACGACCTAAGAAATATAGGCTTCGGTTTAGAATCAAAATGATAGAGAAATACGAATAATGCATATGTGTTTATTAAAAATATCTTTGTTAATGTTCTTCTAAAATTAAACGTTAGTGATCGTATCGTGGTTAAAACGTTTGATTAATAAAGAACATAGTAATATTTAGTATATAATAATATATATAAATATTCGAGTAAAGTATATTCATATTGTTTGGCTTTCTACCCATTTCCGTATAACTAATTTAAATGTCTTAATATAAGGGTTTTCCAAATATTTTCTAAGTATAAAGATTTTATAAAAATTTCAGCATGACCCGTTCGTGTTTACACGTTTTTCCAAAGTCGTAGACTTTATTTAAATCACTTTCGAAACCCTTAAACAACTACATTCCTCAAATCACAAGTTCTATACTAATCAAATCCCTTAATAGTTCATCCGAAATCCTATTGGATCCTTATTGGGCTTTTACGCCCAATAAGCCTAATTAGATAACCCGTAACGCTTAACGTCCAAGATAAGTAAACGTTTAGTGTTTAAGTGAGGATAATATCAAATACGCTATACATAAGCTTATCTAATAAGCTACACCATGGGCCTTACACCTTGGTGTGTGGTCTCATATCGGGCCGTTGCCCGTTAAGTAAAATATAAGGATTTAAACTTATCCATTTAGTCTGATAAGCAAACCGTTTAAGCAAATGAACACATGACTTATTAATAAGCTATCAATAAGCTTCTAATAAGCTAAGTCGAAACCCATTAAGCCAACCGTGGGCTTATAGCCACGATTTGGGCTTGTTAGTTGGGCCGAAACATATCAAGCTCATTTGGGCTTATTGGTTAGGCCCGATAAGCTAAAAGAATCCAAATACGCTCTTGGTTCAATGATAAGCCATTAATAAGCCGAACCACTTAAGCTTATAAATTAAGCTCGTGGTGATGGGCTTTGGTTGTGGGACGTGGCCCTTAAGCCCGTTAAGCTTTATTTGGGCTTATTTTTCAAGCCAAATAAGCTTAACTCTTTGCCCTTTCAAAAATAAGCTAGAAATAAGCTAAACATATACATGTCAAAAGTAAATAAGCTAGAACAAACTCCTTTTTGTTTCCCCTTTGGGCCGAATAGTAGCATAAGCCCAATAAGCTCTCTATGAGCTTATTAAATAAGCTAAACATAAAATAAGCCATAAGTTACTATTTTTATTACATTAAAATAGCCACGATCACAAAACTATGATTTTTCTTATCTTTCTTTTTGGGTAGTTCGAGCCAAAACAAAACCCTTTTAGGGTTTACGTAGTTTAAAAATCTAAACTTGTATAATCCGTTTGTACAACTTGGTTATATGCATTAAGGTGAATATAAAAGTACAAGATTTATGAAGTTTGAATGACTTACAAGAAATGGAGGATTAGAAGATGTTTTAATGACTAACACAACCCAAACGTTGTTTAAAGATTAACCGAATAACACTAACGATCAAACAAACTCTAAGTCTTCAAAGGTTTTTGATCAAAAGATGAAAAAGATGTTGAATATGTGTGTGTTTTGGTGGCGTCAAACAAAGAAAAGAGAGAAAGAGAGATAAGTGTGTGTCTTTGTTGAATGAGGAAATGACAAGAATAAATGAGATATAAGGACAAGTTTGCTTAACATGTAAGCTATAATTTTTGAAAACAAAGAAAGTGTGTGTGTGTGGCCGATGGATAGGACACGCACGAGGGGACCAATTTGGTCTCCTTTATTCTAGGGGGATCATGCATGCTAGTGAATTAATTTCAAGCCTTGACATGCATACACATATAAGCACATAAGTTATAAGTAAAATCACAGGATACGTAAACAACGAAAATGAGCAACGACTTCACGTAAATTTTTGAAAATTTAAATATTCACACGGAACGTAAAATTGCGACTGCTGTCGAAAGACTACGATAATTATCAACACGGATTACTTCCGGTAACGATTCTCAGATAATAACGGAATAACCTCCCAGTTAAACGTAAAATTTACACGAAACTTATAAAATTCAAAATACTAGCCAGAAACAGTTAAAATATTGATCGGAAATTTATGGGGTGTCACATCCTTTCCCCGTTAGAAGAGCTTTGTCCGTAAAGCTTAGGATGCAACATCTGCCACAGGTGCAGAGTTGGCGAAGAGATGAGGATACTTCTTCTGCATTTGATCTTTGTGTTCCCAAGTGAACTCAGGACCTCTCTTTGAGTTCCAACGCACTTTAACAATTAGGATACGGCTTTGCTTCAGGCGTTTGACCTCACGGTCCATGATTTCGACTGGTTCTTCTATGAAGTTAAGCTTGTCATCGATTTGGATTTCATCCAACGGTATAGCAAGAGGTTCATCTGCTAGGCATTTCTTTAAATTTAGACACATGGAACGTACTATGAACTCTGCTCAACTGCTCTGGGAGTTCAAGTTGATAGGCAACGGTTCCAACTTTGGCAAGGATCTTAAAAGGTCCAATGTAATGAGGGTTCAGCTTTCCCCATTTGCCAAAACGTATCACTCCTTTCCATGGCGATACCTTCAACATAACCGTATCCCCAACTTGAAACTCTAATGGCTTACGCCTCCTAATGGCGTAGCTCTTTTGTTGATCACGTGCAGCTTGAATACGATGCTTGATTTGGATGATCTTTTTTGTAGTTTCACGAATGATCTCTAGGCCAGTGAGCTGAGCGTCTCCCACCTCAGCCCAATAGACAGGCGATTGGCACTTACGGCCATACAATGCTTCAAAAGGTGCAGCCTTAATACTCGTATGGTAGCTGTTGTTGCAGGAGAATTCTACCAACGGTAAGTGTCTATCCCAACCTTTTTCAAGCACACATGAGCGCAACATGTCTTTCAACGTCTGAATGGTCCTTTCACTTTGACCATCGGTCTGCAGGTGATATGATGTACTCATATCCAACTGAGTACCTAAAGCTTGCTAGAGTGACTGCCAAAATCAGGACATAAACCTGCCATCACGATCAAACCGGCACTCCATGCCTCGAGACAACTTCTTTTAAGTACTGTCTCATCAGCTTCTCCATAGATTCGTCCTCTTTCATAGGTAGGAAATGTGCAGACTTGGTGAGTCGATCGACGATTACCCAAATCGTGTCTTGTCCAGTTGCTGTCTTTGGTAGTTTAGTGACTAAGTCCATTGTTATGTTCTCCCATTTCCACTGGGGAATCTCGGGTTGAACCAATAATCCAGATGGTTTCTGATATTCAGCCTTAACCTTGGCACGTGTTAGACATTTGCTGACATAGGTGGCAATCTCTGCTTTCATGTTGGGCCACCAGTACATCTTCTTCAGATCTTGATACATCTTATCCGATCCCGGATGGATGGAATACTTTGACTTATGCGACTCATGCATAATCAACGCTCTCAAATCACCAAAGCACGGAATCCAACTCCTGTTGTCAGCACGAGGTTCAAGCTTATTTATCATACCATGTAGATCTTCCGTTATATAATTCTCTTCTTTCCTTGCTTCGGCTTGAGCATTCAAAATCTGCTTTGGAAGATTCAAACCTATAGTCATTACTAAGGTTCGAACTCGCAGCGACTTAAGCCTTTCCTTTTGGCTCAAGGCATCTGCCACCACGTTCGCCTTTCCCGGATGGTATCGAATCTCACAGTCGTAATCACTTAACAATTCCAACCATCGACGCTGTCTCTTGTTTAACTCTTTCTGATCAAGAATATGCTGTAAGCTCTTGTGATCTATGAACACAACACACTTCGTGCCGTACAGATAGTGTCTCCACATTTTTAGGGCAAACACTACTGCTCTAAGTTCTAAGTCATGTATGGTATAGTTGATCTCATGAACCTTGAGTTGGCGTGATGCGTAGGTTATGACCTTCTCCGTTTGCATCAAGATTGCGTCCAACCCTTTATGTGAAGCATCATAGTAGACCACAAAATTCTCACTTCCTTCTGGTAAGGCCAAAATCGGCGCACTACATAATTTCTGTTTCAACAGTTGAAATGCAGCTTCTGCTTTCTCTCCCCAATCAAACTTTACTCTCTTCTGAGTCAATTTCGTCATTGGTCTAGCGATCTTTGAGAAACCTTCAATGAATCGTCGGTAGTAACCAGCAAGACCTAAAAATTGGTGAATTTCGGTTGGTGTCTTAGGTGTCATCCAATCTTTGACTGACTCGATTTTAGCAGGATCCACGTGAATGCCTTCACTATCGATCACGTGGCCAAGAAATTGAACTTTATATAACCAAAATTCACACTTGGAGAACTTGGCGAATAATTTCTCCTCCTTAAGTAAACTCAAATTTATCTTAAGGTGTCCTTCATGCTCCTTCTTATTCTTAGAGTAGATCAATATATCATCGATGAAAACGATCATGAATTTATCCAAATACGGCTTGCACACCTGATTCATCAGATCCATGAATACCGCCGGTGCATTGGTTAGTCCAAATGGCATTACTTGGAACTCGTAGTGACCATAGCGAGTCCTCAATGCTGTCTTTAGAATATCCTCTTCACGAACTCTGAGTTTGTGATAACCAGACCTCAAGTTGATCTTAGAGTAGACTCTTGACCCTTGCAGCTGATCGAATAAGTCATCGATTCTCGGAAGTGGGTATCGGTTCTTCACAGTGAGTTTGTTCAGTTTACGATAGTCGATACACATCTGAAAAGATCCATCTTTCTTCTTGACGAACAAGACCGGAGCTCCCAGGGTGAGGAACTGGGTCTTATAAATCCCTTGTCAGAAAGTTCTTGTAGCTGTGCAGACAATTCTTGCATCTCTGATGGCGCTAGTCGATACGGGGCTCGTGCTACAGGTGCAACACCAGGGACTAAGTCGATTTGAAATTCAACTTGTCGAGTAGGTGGTAATCCAGGCAAGTCCTCTGGAAAGACTTTCGGGAAATCCCGTATGATTGGTACATCCTCTAATCGTTTCTCTCCTGACTTGTCATCAGTCTTTTTTGCCGTAACTTGTGCTAGGTAAACTTGGCAACCTTTCTTGATGTACTTCTGGGTTTTGGTGCACGAGATGATATTCAACTTTGACTTACTTCCACCGTTACATCCATCACCTTCAATTACCAACACTTCATCTCCATAAGGAACACAAACGATCTTTTCGTCTCAAACGATCACCGCGTGGTATTTCGCTAACCAAACCATACCAACAATGACGTCAAAACTACCGAGTTTTACACGCAACAGATCAATATCGAATGGATGACCTAGTAATCCTAACGTGCAACCTCTAAGTATCACATCAGTTTCAGAAATTCTTCCACCGGCTAATTCTATGACATAACTAGTGTCTAAGGTAGATGGGATGACATCAAGCAAGGTACTAAAGGTAGTTGACACAAAAATCTTATCAGCACCCGAATCAAATGATATGGAAGCATAATGATCATTGAGAAGGAACATACCCGTGACGACGTTTGAATCGGGACCAACTCCTCCTCCTCCAATTGCATAAGCTCTTTCCGTAGCCTCATTGTTCCTAGTCTTATTCCCTGCCTTGTTTCCTTGGTCCTGGTTTCTCAACTTGGGACACTCATTTCTATAATGTCATGGTCTTCCACACTCATAGCAAGTATTTCCTGTCTGATTTCCAACCGAGGCTCTCTGAGCAGTGGCAGCAACTGTGGCTTTACAATCTCTAGTCAGGTGACCAATCCTCTTACAGTTACCATACTTCACCGTATACGGCCCTTCGTGGTGCATTCGGTACTTGTTGCAGTAAGGAGATGCTCCAGCATATCCTCTCATTTCAACATTATTCCCGGTTGTATAAGCCGTTGCTACACTCTGACCATTGACATTTTGTCTCTTAAAAGGTTGTTGCTGTTGCCCACGGTTGTCTCTTGAGTTATTATCGAACCTCCTTTTGTGCTCAGCATTCTTTATAGCGTATCCCTTCAACTTCTGATCCATTAGGTTGTTAGCAATACAGATTGCATCCTGGAGTCTAGTAGGTTCAGCAGCAATTACATTCCCTTGAATGTTATCTGGTAAACCTCCAATATACTTCTCCACCTGATCTTCCTCTCCCGGGACCATTTTTGTGCACAACAAAGTCATCTCTTAAAACCTCTGGTTGTAAGCAGTCAGGTCATTCCCTTTTACTGTCAAGTTCCACAATTCTGTCTCCATTTTTTGGATTTCGTTTCTAGGGCAATAAACTTAAGTCATTAGCTTTATGAGTGCCTTCCACGTCATGGCATAAGCAGCATCCACTCCAACTGTCCTTTTATGAGAATTCCACCAAGTCAATGCACCATCCAACAAGGTGCATGATGCATACTTCACTTGGTACTTTGAAGGGAAATTACTGATATGGAACACCGTTTCCATTTTCTCAAACCAACGGGTTAAACCAACAACTCCTTCGGTTCCTTTGAAGTTCAGCGGCTGACACTTCACAAAGTCTTGGTAGGTACACTCTCGAGTAACGGGTACAACACCTCCGTTGTTCACATTGAGGTTTCCATTCCCATTCCCGTTATTGTTCCCATAGTTAACATTGGCCTCGACATTGTCATCTTGAAGCTCATTCTCCACTCCCGTTTCAGTTTCGGGGTTTCTGGTAGCATCATATGCTTCCAGAGATTCTGCCACGCGCTGGGCAATCAGCTCGTTGATCGCATCTTGGGTCATTCTGGTACGTGTAGCAGTCGGCATAATTCTACATCACAAGAATAAACACCACGGTGAGATCTTGGTTAAGATTAAATTACCTTAACGCTGGATGAAACAATTTAATCTTTCAATATGAGAATTCGAGATTATCATAAATACACGGCAAGGCCATGATCAAGTAAATAATAACATATCACGCAAATGATAGAAGAAAAGAAAAGGGAAGAGATATATAGCATTAGATAACTAACATCATAACATAGATAATAACAAAAATAGATTTCATAACATCGAATATAGCCGATTACATCGCGCTTTTTCTAAGGTAAGGGCTACAAATTGCTAACGCTACTATTACTCCAAATACTACTAATCACTACCCGAACAATGGTGAAAACAAATCTAGGGGCGATAACCTAAATGCCTCCTAGCATGAGTCTCGATCCTCCCAATCCTCACATGATCATAAAATCGAAAATGGCGGATCTGTCTCAACTCTCTCTGAACATGCGACATACTATGCCGAAGACGATCAACTATCTGCCTCTCAACATCTAACATGCCTCTGAGTCTCGTGTTATCCCGCTCCAACGTTCCAATTCTCTCTGACATAGCAGCGCTCTGCTGGCTAGTCGCCACAATCCTATGTCCCTGAAATCTCTGAACACTCTCTATGACCTGAATCCAGTGAACTGGGATCTCTATAGTATGATCATGAAATCTCTGTACCAAATCTCCTAATTTCTCATAGGTAACCTCTACAGTTCCATCAGCTGTAACATGATCAGGAACATCCTCCCTAACAGGCTCACGTACGCCATCATCAACAATTGACTTGACCCTCGGGTCAACCTTAACCTCAACCCTGCCTCTTGCATTAGACTCGACCTCCTCCTCGGCCGCAGTCTCAACCACAACTCTAACATATGTCCCTCTAGCTGCAATCTTATCAACATACGCAATACAAGCATCGATATCAACCTGGATATCAGAATCAACATCAGACTCGGTGTAAGGCTCGTATCTATCCTCAACATCAACTCCTAACTTGATCTCTCCAGGTACATACGGCACATAGCCCTCCTCTGGGCTAACCTCGAAATCAATCACGAAATCGGAATCCCTAATCCTCTTGTGAGGCGGCAATAACTGCGTACGGGTGAAGCTACATGTACTGATGAAGTAGGGGACCTATGTCTCTTGTGAGATAATCCCGCAGAAGTAGCAGTCAGTAAATCACAAGGAGAATCTGATATGGCATAACCTGATGAAGAATGTCTCGGAAAAGAATCTGATGAAGTGTCTTAATGAAAATCTGATGAAGTCTCTGACAAAGAATATGACTGAGAATCTCGTGATGAGTCATCAAAGGTGAAATGATTTGATGAGTAATATGCTGAATATCTCAATGCAAGTCGGTGGGTAGGTAATGGTCCAACCCTCTTCCTGGCAGTCAACATCTTTCGCACCCCATTAGGTTGGGTACGATAAGGTCGACCAATAGGAATCGGCTGTCCGGGCAAAACAAGAATAGCCGATCGGCGGAGTATACTGGGTGGTGCAGGTAAAATCTGATTGATAGGTGGTGGTGGTGGTGATGAACCTCCTGCTAGTCGGCTCCTCCACTAAGCAACAACGACCTCATACGGGTCCTGTGATGGTGGTCTATCGGGAATGTCACTGTCAGATGAGTCAGTGCAAATGAATGGGGAAGTGTACTGAATAGTGGGAGTAATGGGTGAAATAGTGGGTGTATCAGTGGGTATCAATGGAGTGTCATCATGAATAGTGGGTAAATCAGCAGTAGGTGCAGTCGATGGAATGGTAGTAGAGATCGTGCCAAACAAGATCACTCGAGCAGTGGTCGTCCCCACGCTCTCCTCTGATGAGTCTGACGAAATTGAGATGACGGAAATAGCCACGATCTGCACAAGCAACAGTTCATATAAATCCCTTTATATCAACCATGCATTATGCAGGGAAAACCAAATAAATATAATACTAAGTAAAATACATTATGCAAATTATATAGAACGATATGAAATTACAGGTTACGAAAAAGCAATGATATATAATTATCATCTACGAAAGGCAAAATGGGATCACATAAGGGCACAATTAATCCACGTAAGGATCATATACTGGTTATAGACCAGACCTTGTTAAACTACCTGGTTCTCTATAACCTTGGCTCTTGATACCAATCCGTCACACCCCCAAACGGGGCATGGACGGAATACGTGTCCGAGGGCGTGACATCATACATATCTAAAGTACAAAGCATACAGAACGACCTCTAGGGGTACGTTTTTAGAAAATCATAACTCGTTGCATAATTCAAAAAGTAATTAAGTTTTACAAACCATTTCAAAGTATTAAAGACATAGCGGAAGCATTAAGAAAACATAGCGGAAGCAATATTAAAGTTTGACAAAAGACAACGAGCATGAAAATAAGATAGTCTTGAAATCGGTCGAAGTCACATTGCACATAGACTTCTAAAAGCACACCTTGACAATCCAGCTAAGCACTTGAGAAAAACATGCTTAAAACGTCAACATAATGTTAGTGAATCCATAGGTTTAAGTTAAATGATAAGTAGTGGACCATAAGATTTCTAAACACGTATGTGACAGTTATAACAGATACAACTTCACACAAAAGGTATTTACGTTGCACTAAGCTCATTACACCGAAGCTAATAGTGGAAGGTAGCATGTACATTGCCATATAAAGTTTCCCTAGTAGGTGTCCGACCAAAGACCACCCAAACTAGTTTCGACATGATATACATTTGTTGGCCTGTACAATCCGTTGTACCCGACCAGTAATAATTACCAAACCCTGATGGGGATTATTAGTCCCAATAGATCTATTTATTCACTCGCGCTCACTTAACCAGTCAGTCGGTTAAAGGGAATTAATGGTTCATGATATTTCGGGCAAATAGTGGTCTAACGCTACTTAGGCAACATGTAAACAAGGTAATATCACGTAAAGTACTTGTGTCCGATTTTCAAAACAAGCAATGTTTCTCACCCCAAAAGTTATAAAATATTTATTCAAAACGAGTAAAAGTTGGGCTATGAACTCACATTGAGTTGGTGAAGTGAAGTAGTGAGAAACTAGAAGAATAATCACATGGTAACGAACGATGGTACACGAACACGACCTAAGAAATATAGGCTTCGGTTTAGAATCGGAATGATAGAGAAATACGAATAATACATATGTGTTTATTAAAAGTTTCTTTGTTAATGTTCTTCTAAAATTAAACGTTAGTGATCGTATCATGGTTAAAACGTGTGATTAATAAAGTACATAGTAATATTTAGTATATAATAATATATATAAATATTCGAGTAAAGTATATTCATATTGTTCGGATTTCTACCCATTCCCGTATAACTAATTTAAATGTCTTAATATAAGGGTTTTTCAAATATTTTCTAAGTATAAAGATTTTATAAAAATTTCGGCATGACCCGTTCGTGTTTACACGTTTTTCCAAAGTCGTAGACTTTATTTAAATCACTTTCAAAACCCTTAAACAACTACATTCCTCAAATCACAAGTTCTATACTAATCAAATCCCTTAATAGTTCATCCGAAATCCTATTGGATCCTTATTGGGCTTTTAGGCCCAATAAGCCTAATTAGATAACCCGTAACGCTTAACGTCCATGATAAGTAAACGTTTAGTGTTTAAGTGAGGATAATATCAAATACGCTATACATAAGCTTATCCAATAAGCTACACCGTGGGCCTTACGCCTTGGTGTGTGGTCTCATATCGGGTCGTGGCCCGTTAAGTAAAATATAGCTTATTGGTTAGGCCCGATAAGCTAAAAGAATCCAAATAAGCTCTTGGTTCAATGATAAACCATTAATAAGCTATCAATAAGCCAAGTTAAATAAGCCGAACCACGTAAGCTTATGGATTAAGCTCGTGGTGTTGGGCTTTGGTTGTGGGACGTGGTCCTTAAGCCCGTTAACCTTTATTTGGTCTTATTTGTCAAGCCAAATAAGCTTAACTCTTTGCCCTTTCAAAAATAAGCTAGAAATAAGCTAAACATATACATGCCGAAAGTAAATAAGCTAGAACAAACTCTTTTTTGTTTCCCCTTTGGGCCGAATAGTAGTATTTAAGTATATTGGGATGCAATATATACCAAATCAAACGTAGTATTTAAGTGTTTGAAGATGACATCAACTATGGGCAACATAAGTCTCCTTGTACGGCACAAGCATGTTCACACTTCTCCTTTGTAAGCAAACATCTGTTTTCATTACCACAGCAACACCAGTGACCATTGTTTAATTTACATGACCGAGACGTGGGAGGGCAATTTGTTGGAGCTTTGTCTATTTTGATGTCACTGATTTCATTTTTTGAGCCTATAAATTTAAAAATTATGGTATCCATGCAAAATGATGAAAATTGGAAAAATAAATAGTATATGATACAAACTTACACTCTTGGCAAGAGAGCAATATGAACAAGCTTATACAGAAGATAATCATGTGTACTTTGAGGAGCTTGCTCATTCTGTACCTAGGAAAGAAATGCACATTGAACAATAGGTACACAATACTTATATTTATATGAGCATTTAGGAAGTGACATAATTGTTTGTCTAACTCTTTATTTAGAACTTATTTTAATAAAGTAGAATTAATTGGGTTTAGTTTTGACATTTGTTGTATATATTTGTAGAGGGTGTCTAACTTACTATAAAATAATTGTTTTCCACTGACAAAAAAAGCCATTAAAAGTAATTTCGCAAAAAGTGTAGGTAAAAGTGAAGTCGGTAAAAGTTTAATTATAATGAAACAAAAGGATATTTTTTGTCTTTTATGACACATGTTTTCATAAAAAAAAATGTGTCATTAAATCTTAAACTTTTGACCGTTTGCTCACACTTTTTAAAAAGTGTCACTAGAAAGTTTGATTTAATGATATATTTTGCATCATTAGAACCACAATAACTAAAAGTTAACTTTCTTGTAATGATAACAGAGAATCAAGACAATGATAACTTCTTGAAAATGTCTTTATTTACACGGAAGTTAGTTAGTCATAAAAATAACATCAAAAACATGGTTTTTATGATATAGAAGTAAAGATTCACATGAAATTGAGTTAACATTCACACAATTTTCATGTAGACAAATTACAAGTGTTCACGAGACATGCTTATTATTGTACATATAATCAAAGCCTTAGTTGTTGCGTAATATTCACACAAAATTCATCTTAGAAATCCGAGTCGTCCAAGATAGCAACGTGGTATAAATCTTAATTACATGTGCAAATTTAAGATCTCGTTCCGGAATTGATACTACAGTAGAACTCTATGAAATACAACGCGTCAACTAAATATTAGAGTTTAATAAAAAAACTAAATATTAGAGTTCAATACATGTTATGGTGGAGTTCCATATTCCACCACGGCAAAATATTTTTGGTACAATTCATCTCTACTTCTTCCTAATGCTCTCGTATTTCCTGAGGCTTGTTTGGGGTTGCATCAAAAACGCTCCGGAGTAAAAACCGGTGGCTCGGCCTCCGTGAGTGGGGATTTTTCTCTTGTCCTATATAGGCAAAAGTTTTTTCATCCTTTTTGTAGCCCTCGCAGTTAAAGCCTTGTAAAGATGCTAGTCTAGGTTTTTTGCTTTTTCTAGTATTGTATTTCTACTTTTCCGGATTCTAATGCCTTGCTAGTAGCCTTTTATTTATATATTTGTCTCTTGCCTTTCAAAAAAAAAGCATCAAAATATTATAGTTTTTTTTTCTGCAACGGAAACAAAGTTGTGAAGTGTTTTAGACGTGATAAGTGCTTCATTCCGCCTAGGTGTCTCCAAAGTTGCAATTGTTCCTAATAGTTTAATTTTTCGATAAATGGTTGTCGTAGTATCTTCTATATGTGGGTTCAAGTTTTAAATATTGTGTTTGTTGACTTTAAATATTCATTTAAATTTAGTGTATGATATCAAATGTTTGTGGGTTCAAGTTACAAGATGTCAAGTTGTAAACAAAAACGTGTTTTGTTAGGAGTGACCTTAAGTTAAAGCAAGTGGAGGCGGCTTAAAGGCGCGGTGTAGTGATATAAATCCATGAATATGACAAAATGAGATTTTATTACGATTGCCAAGTTTTTTGTAAACGAAGTTTATTTGGCAACATATATGCTACACAAACGGAGTATCTCTGGTAACACTCATATTGCCTCAAGAAAATGATGATCTCAAAATTTATTTTAAACTATTTGTATCTTACTATTCTCACGGTCACCTGATTTATGTTATGGGCTAATGAACATGATCGTATTATAAGTCAACGTGCCTTTTTTCTTTCAAAAAAGAGTGTAAACTTTGATGTTAGTTAATATGTTTGTTAAAAAAAATGCCAAAAGCTTCCAAATAATTCAGTTTACAAATTGACAACAAATGGGTAACCGGGTAACGAAAACCTTTTTAAATTTATTTTTAACAACATACCTTATGTATTTTCTTGTCATGATAATATTCTTTTTTTTAACCATTCTTAACAATTTTTGGTCTTCTCTTTCTTGTAAAAAAACATATTTTTTAAGAAAATCTTTCATTTTTAGTTTTCACCGATGATAGTTAAATCACCTCCTTAATTTGTTTTAGCTTTATATAAGAAATGAAAAGTTTTTATAATATCACTCGCCTAATAAATCATCACCATCTTATAATGCTAGGTGCAGTTGCACATTATAATATGTTATAAAGTTGCTACCATAACACACATCTTCTAACAATACTATAACTAAAATACTATTTTTATTAAGAGCGGTGGGAACAGTGGTGTCGTTCTCAAAAAGTGATGTCACGTCAGCAAAATGCTGAACGGAACCACATTTGCTGGGGCATCCGTTGGCACCACTTTTCTGGTGCCGTTGGGCAATTTTTTTTAATTTACTTAATTAAAAAATATCCAATATAACTAAAATTTAATTCATTAAAATAAAAAACATTACATTAAATTTAAAAAAACATTACATAGAAATAAAAGACATAAATTAAAAACGCTACATAAAGTTAACGGCGTCGACTAGTTTGGTGGTGGTGGATATGCCGCTCGGATTCGTGCCTTTTGGGCGTTAATGATAACGGCGTCGGCCGGATCCATCCCGCGTGTGTCGATTTGTAGCACTTTCATGTCTTCCGCAATCCTTTGAGAATGGATTAACTGCCTTCGCTCTTCGCTCTCTTGCTCGATCACCTGCATTTTTGCTTTGCGGTCTAACTCGTATTGTTCTTTCATGAATTCTTGATACATCATCGGGTTAGAACCGGAGCTAGCGGTCGAGTTAGAACCAGAACGTTGACTTTTAGCAATTCGTTGTAACCCGGGTGGCCGAGGCAACACATCATCTCCAAAATGCTCCGGTTCCTCGTCGGTAACACGAAAACGATTCCTTCTTGCATTTGTCGATTCGGGGTTTTTCCACTTGTGCTTGCCTTTCAAAAAAAGCCAAGCACTCTTGTGCTTAAAATCACAACCCGTGTGGGTTTTGTACAAAATTTCCACCCTCGTCATCCAATCTTCATCGTTCTCCCCACTATGTGCAAGCGTTTTCGACACCAATTGATTAAACTTTTGAACGCTTGCATTCAATGGAGTCCACTTTCCCGTCAACATGTTCATGGTACGCTTCATGTAGCCGCGTCTCTTGGCTTCGACATTGTACACCTCGAGGATTTTATACAAAAACGTATCTTTTTGTTGACCACAACCCGTTTTTGGATCCTCGAAAATTTGAATGAAACTTTCCGTCAAAATCAACTCTTCGTCTTGGCTCCACACCATTCGAGCTCGTTTCTTGACTTCGACTTGTGTTTCTTTTTCTTTGTTTTTGGTCGCCTTCAACTTCAAACGCGGGCCACGGCTCGTCTTCTTCGACGTCGGGGTCGGGATCGGCTCCTCTTCGTTCTTGTCTTCGGTTTCATCGACTAAGTGGAAGGATTGTTGGTCGGATTGTGGTTGGAAAACGGTGGCTTGGTTTGGTTGTTGTTGTTGTTGTTGGTGGTGGTGTAGTTGAAATTGGCTAAATTGATTTTGCATTTTCCATTGATTAAATAGCGAAAGTTCTTTGGGATTAGCAAATGGGGTTTGGAATTTGGGATAGTAAGGCATTTGGTTGTATGAAGGTTGAGTGGAGGAGCCCGGATTGTTGTTCGGATTCGAAGACGACCCTGGAATTTGGTTGTTTGGGTCGTTTAGCATACCGGAGATCCAATTTGGGTTGGGATTCATTTTTTGGAGAGAAAAATAAGAGAAGTAGAAAAGTGTGTGTTATAAAATATATTGGAAGTGTGTGTGAAGTATGAAATAATAAGGGGGTATTTATAGGATTTTTAAGAGGTAAAAATAGGATTTTTTGAGGTTTAAATTTCAAAAATGCGCTCCTCCTAACAGTCATAAACGGCTACTTTTAAAAAAAATAAAAAAAAATAAGAATGGCGTGGGCTGTTACGAACGGCGCCAGACCGAACGGCGCGAGCACCGGAGTCGTGCGCCGTTCGTTCGGCTCGCGCCGTTCTTTGGTACCAACGAATGGCAACACCGCTCCGTTCACTCTAAAACTTTTATAAGACACCATAAAAAATATCACACTCATTCACAAAAAATAATATGTATAACAGGCTATTGGGACGAATAACACCAACCATAATGCAGTTTGACATGTCATAGTATGCTATAAGTCACCAAAATGCCCTATAACATTTGATTGGGACACTGCACTGTGCCCCTCTTAGAAACTACTCTTATAGTATTTACAAATTTGAAGTATCATTTCGTGATCACAAATGATCGGTGCGAAAAGACACATGAATAAACCAAATAATGCCACATGTCACAAGAAAATTAATCTTATGGGGCTTAAAAAGTTTATCAGATAAATTTACGGTGGTAGACAAAATTGAGGTTACTCCAAGCAGTCTTTTGTTCTTGATAAGCTAGAAATAGGTCTGCTACACGAAAACACTGAAAACCAATATCTAATATATAGCTCCAAGTATTAACAAAGCTTTAACTGGATTTATCATTCATTTTATAAAGGCTATCAAATAAGCTAAGAGACAAACACCCTCTTACTAATCTGATATAATCAACTAAGAGTCTACGACAAACGCCCTTAAGTACTCTGGTATAATACTTTATATGCAATTCATAAGTCTATCAAATAATCTAAGAATCTAAGTCAAACGCCCCCTCACTAATCTCATATAATACTTGATATACAATTCTAACCAAAACATTTAACGAAATTTGGCAGCATAGTACATACTTTTTAGAGAAAATTGTTAGTTATATAAAGGGTTATTTAAACATTTACTACCCTAACAGTCAAAAAGTCCCGCTAGACTAAGCAGAGAGTCAAATAGTGAAAACAATTAAGAGACTGAAATATTTTGCAGCTAAAATCGCTAGATGGTACATACCTTAAAGCTATAATAATACTTGTCGGCCGCTTTGCAAAATGATCATTGTTATGGTTTTCTTTTTGGAATGATTCAAGTTTTTTTTATTAATTAGAAAAATGTGTCAGAGCAAAAATAGAGTTTTATTAACAACAAAACGAACAAAAAAAGAAAATAGCAAGCATGCAATCGAAACATACACAAATTGATCTTCAAGTTCAACAACTATGATCTAACTAAATTTCATTATCATATTAGCAGAAGTTGCGAATGAGATGCACATAAAACAAAAACAATACTAACCTAATCGCAAAAATTTCAATTGGTATCATTTCATATAAGCAAATAGTGACTCAAAGATCCCAAAAGAAACCATTTGGCATATTGTATCTACATTGAAAGTCCCAAATCACGACTAGAGTATAACACTTATCTAATGCTAATAACACAAGTAATAACTAATAACACAAGTAATAACTTTTCAATCGTGTAATGCTTTATTGATAAGAATCAAAGTATTACAATGTGTTATGGATCGCACACGTTGAATGACAATGTAAGATCACCATTTGAACAAGTAAACTTGACAATGTATCAAGTTTACAAGCGAACTTATATAGATAGCTGATACGATCAGAGGTCTACTGTGTAAGTTCGACAAAGGAGTAAATGACTATAATAACAACAATTAAAGTGATAGCATTTACTCCTTACAACATTCTCTATTTATACTAATACGAGGTTGTGTCCTTCGAGGGGGTAGTTGCAACGTGTCAAGAATCTACTGGAGGACGTACGGGGTATTTAATGCATGTCCATTCTTAAAAACTACCCGCCTATACTTTAGTGAACAGTTCTGCCAATTGTTCACTACCTTTACCAACTCCGTACTTGGTACAGGCTTTAACTCGAATAACCTTTTGTCTCTTCGTTATGAGTTATTGAGTTTCCCGCCTATTCTTCAGAGAACAATCTTAAGTTCAGCTTGTTCTTCTTCAAAGGGTAATAGGATAGTCAGAGTATTACCACCTCTGACTCTCCTTAGAACCTCAGCGTATTCCTTCTGCATACCAGCTGATATCCATCCCAGCTGACGAGTATTTCTTCAAGTGATCTTCGACTTCCTTGACGATGTCTTTGACTTGAATACGTTTGATGTTGCTCTCTGAGGCTTTGCACTCAGAGAGTCCTTCCATTGCCTGTGAGTCCAACACTCAGATGTTCTTCATTACCTCTGAGTTCAAGACTCAAAGGTTTAATACTTAGCCTAATTTCTGTTTAAATCTAGGCACAGATCATTGGGCTCTGAATCGACTCAACAATCTCCCCCTATTTGAATATAAATTATGCTAACTAATTAAATTAAGGTAAGTGAGACACAGCTTCTTCTTACACATAATTAATCAGAGAATAGACAAAAATAACTTCATTAAATCATTACATGTGTTGGCCAAAGCCATCTAAGTTATCTTTTACAACTATTCTAGCCTGAGCAACATCATCTTTAGCCTCTATAGTCAGCTCCAATTTCCTGAACATTTCTTCAGCCTCTGGGGTACCCCTCAGAAAGGAACTCTGTAGTCTGATTAGCTGAGTTGTGGTGGCCAGATGTAATTCTTCTTCTCTTTAAAACACCAAGTCAAAATTGTCGTTGTAGAAGAAAATCCCTGACTCAGGTTCTCTGATGACAAGTCCTTGTCTGCCTTCAATCCTTGGGGGAGGAACCAGGTTCTTATGCATCCCATCAACCTCAACATTCTCTTTGACAAAGACTTCTTCTAGAATCTCTGAACTTCTTTTCCTTTTCTTATCACCTGCTGGATCAGATAACCCAAAAGTAGAAAGCTCGGGTGGTGGAGGAATGCCAAGTGCTTTTGCCTGAGTTAAGACCCACTCAAATTTGGCTCTGAGGCTTTAAAGTAGCAGGTCATTTGATTGAATTTTTATCTTGGAGACCAGAGAGTGAACTTTAAGCCATTCACTGAAGCCTAGAGTCTTTAGTCTAAATTTTGGATGCACAATGACATTCAGAGAGTCATTGGCTCTAGTGATCCTCATAGATGCTTCTTTGGAAGAATTAACTCTGTAGCTGATCTTTGTGATTGGTAGTTCATTGGCTCTGAGATTAATACAATCATTGTATTCCCTAAGCATCTTGGCCCTCTTGGATTCATGCTCAGCCATTTTCTCTTTTTGAGCTTTGATTGTAGCAGAGTTCCTTAAGATCTGTTTGAGAGATTCTTCATACTTTAGATCAACTAGTCTCTTTATCTCCTTAAGTTGAGCTATAACATCCTCTTTACTCAGTGGTCCCTCTGGAGTGACAAAGGACTTGAGACTTGATATTTTTAGAACTGAGCCTCCTTCTTCCATAAAGGGCATTATTTCCTTCAGAGGGTCTTTAGTTGCAATAGCTTTACCTTTGGATTTGTCTCTGGTAGGAGTTGGGACTCTTGGAGGAGTAGGAGAGAAGTTGGATGAAGTGGTTTTTGCGAGATAATCAGTGAATTCAGCCAGAGTCATCTTGATAGCTTCAGTGTATTTAGGAGGTTCAGGCATTAGAGACTTCAGAGGAATTGGAGATGGAATTTCTGCTGTAGTAATTAAGAACTTCAGTTTCTTGGCTGAAGGTTCATCATTAGTTTCTTTCAACCCTGAAGTGTCTTCCTTTGAACTCTTTTCCTCAGAGGTATGAAGAACCAGAGCTTTGTCTTCATTCATAGTGGTGGACCCTAAAGCTTGCTCCCCTTGAGTTTGTTTAGGGGTCTAAGACTGAGCAGAGGTCTGGGTCTGAGCATCTTTCATTTCAGGATTGTTTTTCTCCTACTTCTCCCCCTCAGCATTAGCCTTTTGAAAGACTTCTGTTGCATTGAGGAGACAAACCATGTCTTGAAACATTAGCCTTAGATCTTGAACATGTTGGGAGTTGGTAGCCACAGTAGATGTACAAACAGAGAGCTTGTCATGAACTTCTTTCATCCCTGTGCGTACTCTCAGTCTGATGGATTTTCTCATTTTGTTGTGGAGGAATTTGCTCAGCTCCTTCTGAAGCAAAATAAATCTTTGGCTCTCTAGTCTGTTGAATGCATTAAACTCCTTGTACATAGGGTTCAGAAGGTGTTTTGGTAGTTGATTTTGGAGGTTCTTCTGAACTTGGGCATCAACTTAAGGTAATTCCTCTGCAATAGATTCTGAAACAGAGCCTTTGATGGAATTTTGAAGCAGCTGAGGAAGATTAGCTTTCAGAGCCTCTGAGTGTAAACCAGACAGCTGTTCTTTGAGAGTATTAGAAACAATTTTAGGTACATAAGACTGCATGTCCTCAGCCACTTTCTTTGAAATATTTGACTCCATCTAATCAACTTTGTTGTGAAGTTTGCACAACTCCTCCTAAAGATGACCAAGGGGGTCTGACAAAGCTGGGATATCAGCGGAAGCACTAAGGGTTTCATCAGTACCTTCTTGAGAGTCATTTTCAGATGTTTCAAATCCAGTCAGAGATGCAAGATCATCATCAGGCATTGACCTAAGTCCAGAGTCATATTCAGATGATCCAACGCCCACAAACGTGATTTCAGCCTCATAGTCAGGTTTGCTAGGCTGATACTTCTTGATAAACTTGATTTCAAACTCTGTGTCATATGGAGTTTCAGTCATCTCTTCAGCAGCCTGAGTCTTCTCATAGGCATCCATGAGTTGTTCAAATGTGACATCCCTCATAGATGTCAACTCAGATTCCTTCACAACCTCCTCATCAATTTGGTCTAGTACCTGCATAAATGTGTTAGTTTAATATAAAGGTGAGTTTGTAATGATGTGAAAGATCGCCATTCGCTGCCCCTAAGAAGACTGGGTGTGATTATCCAGTCTCCTCAAAAGTCCTTTGATATAAAGATAAAGAAAGAATAGACTTTTGGGACTCTTTTCAGTTGTGAGTTTGTAATGATGTGAAGGATCGTCATTCGCTGCCCCTAAGAAGACTTGGTGTGATTATCTAGTCCCTTCAAAAGTCCTTTGATATGAAGATAAAGAAAGAATTGACTTTTGGGACTCTTTTGATTGGTTTAAGGGACCTCTGAGTCTGAGTGAGTACAGTTCATACAGAGGTCGACTTTCATGCATAAATGGGTTGATCCAGCAAAGTCTAGAGTTTTCAAAGTTAACTATCAGGCGTTTTAACCTTTCAGTATCATCCCCTGAGTACAGACACAGAGTGTACAGAAGATTTGGGAATTAAGTGCTGACTCCGACTCTCCATTGGGTCGGGGGTAGCCCTTAACTTCACCACTTTCTCCTAGAGAAGTTTGAGAGTGGTTGCTTGCAATGCCCCTTATATTTAAAATACTGTTACCTTTTCGGCTTCAATGGCTGAAGGCTGGTTTGCTTGCTCCTCTGCCAACTCGGAGGCAACTAGACTCTTGGTGGCGTCAGCGGTGGCCACTGTGACTTCAGCGTGCTGAGTTTCAGCGACTTGTTTCTTTGGGAGGATGACCCTGACCTTATATGGAGACTTTGTTTGGGAAGAAGGTGGGATTCTCTTCTTCTTTATCTTCAGGTCAGTTGGTGCTTTGGGTTGAGTGACAGGCTGCACAGAGGTCCTGGACGGGGACTTGTCAGCTGAGTCATCAACATTCACCTTGCCAGATGGAAGGATCAAAGACTCTTCAGGCTCTTTTGAAAGTCTTGCTACTTTCAGCATATGAGAAGTCAATGGGACTTCAGATGCTGATGGTTTCTTAATATAATATAATAGCAATCCCGTTATACTTTGATGTTTCATAATACCAACTCATATCCTATGATACGATTTCTCATTATCTCCATCATTAGAATCATCATTTTCGATTTCTACACCACCACCTCTAGATTATCCTTTGATAAGCTCATCTTTGCAAAGTTAGATATCATTATAAAACATACCGTGACCCCTAGAAAATGAACTAGTCCTCGAAAAACCTAATAAGTCAGATATTTGTTAGAATTCATATCAAATAAGTATCTATAATTTCAATATCACTGTTGTTAAAAAAATGCTTAAAGTTCAAAAATAAGCATTACATTTTTAGCATTTTAAAACTTGTGATATCATTCTAATCTCGTGTTGTCTTATGTTGATAGAATGTCTCCCAAAAGGATGTCAACATCTGAAGCACCAGCCATGACTCAGGCTGCCATAAGGAAATTAGTTGCTGACAGTGTTGTCGCAGCTCTGGAAGCACAAGCAGCAACCATGGCAAATACCGACAATCCCAATAGAAACATCGGACCAAGAGAAACTCCTGCAGCAAGGAGTGGAAACTACAAAGAATTCATAAGCTGTCAACCTTTCTACTTCAATGGTACGGAAGGAGCAGTTGGTCTTATCCGCTGGTTTGAGCGGACTGAATCAGTATTTTCTCGTAGCAACTGTGTCGAGGAAAACAAAGTGGCATTTGCTACTGGTACTCTGACAGATGATGCATTATCTTGGTGGAATGCGTATATCTAACCTATCGGAATAGAACAAGCCAACATGATCACCTGGACCGAATTGAAAAGACTCTTAACCAATAAGTATTGTCCTCGAAATGAAGTCAAGAAAATGAAAGATGAGTTCTATAATCTAACTGTGAAAGGAAATGATCTCAAAACTTACGTTAGGAGATTTCAGGAACTAGCAGTCTTGTGCCCAAACATGATACCAAACACCGAGAAGCTAATGGAAGTCTTTATCGGAGGTTTGCCCCAAAGTATTGAAGGGTCTGTTACTGCTTCAAGGCCTCAAACTTTGGAAGAAGCCACCAACATAGCTCAGAGACTGATGGATCAAGCCATCAAGCGTGGTTCGATGCAAATAACTAATGATCACAAATGAAAGTTTGATGATAGAAGGAATGCCTCCAACAAAATATTATAAGCGCAAGTGGGTCTCATAAAACACCACAAAAAATACATCTCTGACTAAAAAAACCAACTAAATAATGCTCGTTAATGGCCTGACGAAATGACGGATAACACTGCTATGGCGAGCCGCGCGGTGCAGTTTGGCGCCACCATAGGGAAAAAGAAAGCTTTATGGCGTGTGATCAACTACTGCAACGGACACTCTAAAACATTAATTCTATTGGATTCAAAATCCAACAACTACAATTATAATCCAAAAAGAGTTGGTTATTAAGACCCCCTCAGTTTTACAAGTAATACCCTCCATGTTTTTTTGTGTTTTTTTATTTTTATAATTTTATTTATTTTATAAAACTGTGAAACATAAAATGTAAAATAAAAAATATAATATTTAACAAGTCAAAAGTATTAAACTGACAAGAAGTATGAAACAGAAGTTGATAAAAAAACTGTGTTGTTCTATATATAAATGGCAAAAGATGTTGGATGTTGTACTTTTGTGGGGTACCAATAGCACAACCTAATCTGAAATGAAAAAAATGTCGAGGCTTACTTCTTAAATGTATATATCTACTTTCTCTTCTGCTTCTTGTTTGTATAGTTTCTTGGCCCCTCTTTGTGCCTTTTGTCAATACAAGTTAAGCTTTTAATAAAAAATGATAAATGAGTAAATTACATGGTTCGTTCCTCTGGTTTGGGCGAAATCACTACTCTCGTCTCTCGACTTTCATTTTTGCATTGTATTCCTTATAATGAAGTTTCATAACACCATTCGTCCTTATCACTAAAAGCCGATGGATGAGTGTAGTGATTTCGTCCAAACCACAAGGACAAAGCATGTTAGTGATAAGGACTCTAAAAGTTAGTGACAAAAATACTAAGTTATAATATTTAAATAATAAGTGACAAAAAATATTTAAAGTCAAAGTTGACAAATAAAGACTCTAAAAGTAAAAAGTGGACAAATAAATGGAACGTAGGAAGTAATAATCAGAAATACGTCTTATATTCATAGTATATACTTCTTATAATATTTATTTTACTAAACCAACTTTGTCACTAACTTAGTGTAATAAGACAACAACTTCACCACTCAAATATACAATAATTAAACACAAATATGTACTACAAAAACCAAAATCACACACACACAAACATGACTCCAAGACTCGGTCTTCAAGATTACCGAGTTATCTTAATTTTGACCAAAAACGCGTGCTTTTCGGGTGAGTGTAGTAAGCAAGACGTGTCTCTTGCATGCCACATGGACCAAGGACGCGTGCTAGTTGTTACTATTACGGAAGATCTAACAAAAAAAATTTAGGTCTAAGTCCGTCTAAAGGTTCATCATAATAACTCTTTGCTTATAGCATATATTCCTTTTCGTTCCATCCATCTTTTTCCTCATATATCTCCTCAAACGGTTTGCACATTCAAGAACTGAATTAGAGCGAGAGACTGGGGCAGTTTGATAAGGGGCCGAAATATTATAGCCTAAAATTTTATAATAATTTATAGTGCATGTTTATCACACAAGATTAACAGAAGATTATACTTATTTAAAAAAAATAGCTTTGATTTGGCATACACAACTTATCAGAGATTTAAAGACATAATATTTCATAATCTTTAAAAATTAAATGTTACTTCATGTAACTTATAAAAATAATTATAATTTTTAATCTCTCGCTGCATTTTTATCTACAACTACATCTTTAATTACAACAAAAGTTCCTTGCTTCAAAGAGATGGCCATAATGAATTCGAAAGAGATGCAAATATGTTACCAATAAAGTTTCAAATAAGACCAAAAATGTATAACTGGAACTTAGTTTAGTTATATTTTGATACTTGAAACGGCAAACTTAATATTATTATTAACAATTTTTTTCTAAAATGTAATCAAGAAAATACAAATTAACAAAAATCACATAGAGTTCTCACTGAAGATTATATAGTTACTTTGGAGAGAAAACGTATATCAAAGGAGTTGAAAAAACAAAATCCGAACATAGATATTTAAAAGCCGAGCAGCAATAAGTAACTTAACAAATATTAGAAAAACACAACGGTATACAAAATATACATTTTGGAAGGAAAAAGGAAACAAATGCCCTCATTTGTCGTCGTTTGTCCCTAATTAGAGCACACGGTATAGTGGTTGTATGGCATGTTATAAGTGCCAAATTTATTGGGATTGTGTTTATGTTAGAGACAACGGTATGGTCACTTTGGACCGGTGCTAAAGTGACATGGCACCCAATTTTGCATGTCAAATGCATGTTACCATACCGCACCCCTCCTCTCATGCCAAATGCATGTCAATTAAATGGCGTACACCAATTCTTTATTCTCTCTCTTTTTCCTATTTTTATTTGTTTTGTATGTAGTGTTGTATTTTAATTGGGTATGGTGAGACCAAAATGAGATAATTTGGCATAGGATTTGGCATGTTATGAGTGAAGGGTGTTTTGGATGTATATGTTAAAATGATGTGGCGCTAACGTGACACTGAAAAGTGTATTTTTGCATACATTTGACATACCACCATACTTAATGCTTTTATGATAATGTTATATGATATATGCTCGTGACCACGCTTATAATAGTTACAAGGCGCAACTGCACTTTGCAGTAGCTCTTATAGCCCATGTAAATTAGGAGTATTCATTTTCTATTTTTTTTATCGGAATTAGGATTATTCATTGCTAAAATTTGTATGTTACACTGTACCAGTATCTTTACATAGATTATTTATTTATTTTATATCGTAGCACCTGCAATCTAAATAGTAAAAGGCCCCGGTGTATTTTAAGTATCGTTTTCTCCGTTACGATCCATACTGAGACAATTTATATATGTTGGTTTTGTTTTAGAAACAAGCTTTAAGTGCACAAGTACAAAAGATGTTTTAAAATATAGCAATGAGAATTAAGTTATTTTCTCCAAGTGAACTAATATGTGATATATATATAATAAAGCAAATAAAGAAATCATAGATGTTAACGGCATTGATTTGTGCTAAACTAACTGGAAGCATATTGGGATGAAATATATACCAAATCAAACGTAGTATTTAAGTATATAAATATAAGACCACCGATTATTGAGACATATATGATTGTTATTTACTGAGTGTTTGAAGATGACATCAACTACAGACAACATACGTTTATTAGTGTGGCACAAGATGATTCACAGTCCGCCTTTGTAGCCAAACATCTATCTCGAATACCACAACAACACCAATGACCATCGTTTAATTTACATGACCGAGACGTGGGAGGGCAATATGTTGTAGCTTTGCTGTCATTGATTTCATTTTTCGCGCCTTTGCTGTCACTGATTTCATTTTTCGAGCCTATAAATTTAAAAATGACGATATTAGTTATGGTATCCATGCAAAATGATGCAAATTGTAAAAAGAAATCGTATATGACACAAACTTACACTTTTGGCAAGAGGGCGATATGAAAAAGCTTATACATAAGACAATCATGTGTACTTTGAGGAGCTTGCCCATTGTGCACCTTGAAAAGAAATACACATGAACAATGGTTTACACAATACTTGTATTTTTATGAGCATTTAGGAAGTGACTTAATTGTTTATCTAACTCCTTATTTAGAAGTTATTTTAATAAAGTAGAATCAATTGGTTTTAATTTTTACGTTTGTTGTATATATCTGTGGAGGGTGTCTAATCGACTAGTAATTAATTGTCTTTCAGTGACAAAAAAATGTCATTAAAAGTAATGTCGCAAAAAGTGTAGGCAAAAGTGAAGTCGGTAAAAGTTTAATTATAATGCACAAAAGGATCATTTTTTTGTCTTTTATGACACATATTCTGATAAAAAAATGTCATTGAATCTTAAACTTTTGACCGTTTACCCACACTTTTAAAAAAGTTTCACTAGAAAGTTAGATTATGACATTTTTGCATCATTAGAACCACAGTAACTAAAAGTCGATTTTCTTGTAATGATCACAGATAATGAAGAGAGTGATAACTTCTCGAAAATGTCTTTATCACGGAAGTTAGTTAGTCATAAAAAACATCAAACACATTGTTTTTATGATATAGAAGTAAAGATTCACATGAAATTGAGTTAGCATTCACACAATTTGCATGTAGACTAATCACAAGTGTTCGAGAGACATGCTTATTATTGTACATAAAATCAAAGTCTATGTTGCGTAATATTCACACAAAAGTCATCTAAGATATCTGAGTCGTCCAAGATATCAACTTGGTATAAATCTAAATTCTATGTGCAAATTTAGGATCTCGTTCAAGACTTATAGGAGAACTCTATGAAATACAACGCATCAACTAAATATTACAGTTTAATACATGTTATGGTGGAGTTCCATATTCCACTGCGGCATAATATTTTTGGTAGAATTTGTCTCTCCTTCTTCCTAATGCATCAACATATTATAGTTTCTTTTTTCTGAAACATAAACAAAGTTGTGAAGTGTTTTAGACGCGATAAGTGCTTCATCCCGCCTTGGTGTCTCCAAAGTTGCAGTATCATCTTCATATTGTTCCTAATAGTTTAATTTTTCGACAAATGGTTGTCGTAGTATCTTCTATATGTGGGTTCAAGTTATAAATATTGTGTTTGTTGACTTTAGATTTTTATTTAAATTTAGTGTATGATATCGAATGTTTGTGGGTTCAAGTTACAAGATGTCAAGATGTAAACAAAAAAAAAGTTTTTGTAAGGAGTGACCTTCAGTTTATTGCAAGTGGAGACCCGCCTTAAAGGAGTTGTGTAGTGTTATAAAACCATTATGACAACATGACCAAAATGAGTTTTTATTACTCGATTGTCAAATTTTTGTATCAACCGGGGTATAACTGGAAAACGAGTTTACTTGGCAACATATATACTACACAAGCGGAGTGTCTCTGGTAACACTCATATTGCCTCAAGAAAATGATGATCTCAAAATTTATTTTAAACTATCTGTATCTTACTAATTCTCAAGGTCACACGATTTTTGTTATGGGCTAATGAACACGGTCGTATTATAAGTCAATGTGCCTTTTTTTCTTTAAAAAAGAGTGTAAACTTTGATGTTAGTTAATATGTTTTGTTAAGAAAATTCCAAAAGCTTCCAAATAATTCAGTAAATAAATTGACGATTAATGGTAAGCCGGTAACGAAAACCGCTAAACGTTTTTAATTTTTTTTACGCGGAACAAAAAAAGATGTGTTAAACAAAATACCTTATGTATTTTCTTGTCATGATAATATATTTTTAACCATTCTTAACAATTTTTGGTCTTCTCTTTCTTGTAGAAAAAATATTTTTTTAAAGAAACCTTTCGTTTTTAGTTTTTACCGATGATAGTTAAATCACCTCCTTACTTTGTTTTAGCTTTATATAAGAAACTAGCCTCAAGGCCCGCCCGATGAGTGGCTAGCTCCAATAATTATTTAAAAGAAAAAGAAGAAGTGAAAATACTTGATGGAAATAACGTTAAAGGATATAATGTTAAAAAACAAAAATTAAGGTCAAATGTCATTTGCAAACATCCGCGAGGAAAATTACATAACCTTAATTGTTTAAGTAGAAAATGGTAACAAAGAGAGAACACACTTATAGTCGATGAAGTATTTCTTCATAGGCCACATTTTTTATAAATAAATTGTTGTTTTCAAAAATTGTAAGAAAAGTTTCATGCAGTTGATTGCCAAAAAGAAATAAGTCAACAATCCAAAAGATTCCAAGTCCGTCATCACGCACTTCATGCACAAAAAATGTAAATTAGCTCAAACGCAATACTACTCGAAAACAAAAAAAATGCAATTATTGACTTCTGGTGTTTCCCTCGTTCTCTAACTCTAAATGGACCTTCAAGCATCTACTCGCATTCCTTCATCCGATTGAAGCATTTGGCCAAATACTTACCTTGTTGAGCCGTTACCTAAAAACATCAAAATAACGATATTAGCCAACTGTAAAAATTAGCTCCTAAATACCATTCTTATATATGGTTTAGAATTTTGATTTGAATTTAAATTTGGTTTAGGATTTAAAGTATGTGAGAGAAAATAATATTTAAATATATATTATATATTAAAATATGATTTAGTATTGATATATGAATTTATAATTTATATTTTTTGTATGATACAAATGTTAAAGAAAAAAATGAGTGGTTAATAACATATTTGAGCCCACCACATTGGAATTACAAAGCAAATCCGGACTAGTTACCAGGATTCCTCTAAACCCTTATATCTAGTCATGAGTCATAATGATTGGATGTTGTTTTTTACGAAACATAGTTATTTAACTTTCATCCCAAGCCAATAGTACCACACTTGCCAAACAAACACGCCCTAAGCTCATTGCATAAGCAATAGCTGTAAATATTT
>BQNB010017872.1:49912-68663 GCA_026074375.1 Tanacetum coccineum
TATCGAGCACTACATGAAACATCTAAATCAAATTACTTATAGTTTCATATGAATATATGATGCTTCGGTTCCTTCATATGACTTAATGTCTACAACCACTTTGGCATTCTTTCCCTTAACATGCAATTGCCTTCATTGCTTTTTATATGTGGTGCCTGTAACGTTTACATGAATGTCATATATATACTATTCTACTATAATTAAAAACTATAGATTATGTATCACCAAATAGAGAAACATTAGTAGAAATATAAGCTCAAAAGAATAAACATTAGCAGTTAAATGGTAACTCACCTACTTTTTTGTGCGGCTAATAACTACTCGTCCAATATGTATTTCAGACTGCGAATCCTGCAGATGGTATATGAAGTTAAAATAAAATTAGGTGGCATCAGGGGCGGAGGGATATGAAGCCTAGTTGAGGGCAGTGCCCTCAATGGTTTCTCTTACAATCTCAATATTAAGGGTAAACTCTGTTATGTTTTTGGGCTTTTGCTTGGTTGCCCTCAACCCACGTTCAAGATTGCCCTCAACCATTTAACAAAAAGTAAAAAAAAAACCTTTGACATTCTAAACCTTAAAATATAATACCTGTTTGAAGTCATAAACTTACCCATTTCATGTGTCATATATCTTTTTTGAGTTTTGATTGTTTTACTTTTAACCTTATGCTATTATTTTATTATCGCATTATCAATTTGGAGTGGTAAACTTTATGGAGTAGGCTGAATTAGTTTTGATGACTTTGAATATTTTATATTTATATTATTTTGAACTTGTTATTTGTTATTTGACGATTGTTGGCGGCTTGTTATCCGGTAGTGATTCTTTTTCCATTTGAAAGTAAGGTTAGACATCTTTGTTAAAACCAAAACTATATGCATGTGTTGATTATCTTTTTTGATATGTCAAAATTTTCAAATTGTTACAATATTTTGCTAGAAATATGAAAAAAGAAAGTGTTTTTTTTTTGCTTTTCTTTCTTAAAATTAGTTGTTTGTTTGTTGCAGTTCCTTCTCAAGAAAAATCATTTATCTATAGCCTTTAAGCTTGCTAATTTTTGTTTAGCTTGGGAAGGTATTAAATTTTTTCCCACATAACCCGATTTCCTGGCTCCGCCACTGGGTGGCATAGAACCGATATACCCTACGTTAAAAGGATATAAATCTGAACAACAGGTTTGTCAGCGAAATATAACGTATAGGTGTTCTAGCAACGATATACCTTACATTAAAAGGATAGAAACCTGAACTATAGGTTCGTCAGTGGGAAATAATGTATTGTCATTAGAGATTGGTAATTCCGGTATCACTGCTAACTCTTTCGTAACTTGCTTTCCCCTGAGCTTGAAGAGTATGTGAAAACATCAACAGTTTGCATAACAAAAACTATTAAAGAAAATTGAATTATAAAATACAATCAAAGAAACATTGTAGCAATATTAATATAAAACCTTTTGATAAACGCGCTTTTCGACAGAGGCTGGCAGATTATCTCAAAAAAATAGGAACCCAAACCTCTAATTCTCCTATACCACTTCATAAGACCCTTGACAATACACAAAGATAAATAAACAAATAGAGAGGCCAATACCTCATTGTTGTACCATGATCACGCAAAACTATTATAGGAAAAAAGAAAAGATTGTAGCATTTGAGTCATCTTGTACCCTAATTATTACCTTTAGAGCCACATTAGCATTTTAGTCATCTTGTTCTTGAGTATTCGTTCTTGACTACCCATCAAATATGAAAGGAGGGTCTTAGAGCAAATATTTAGCCTGCAATATTGGTTTACTGCTATTCTTAGGACTCTTACATATCCGCTCACAAATAACGTTAGGGTCAAAGAGGACCATTTACTATCACGTTATACCACAACTCGCTAAAATGAGGTTGAAAAGACAATAACAAACGACAAACACCTTAACGCCTCATATGACATCAATAAGCAATCTTAAACAACCTATTCATTCTACAATGTAGGGATGAGCATGGTTATCAGATTGGTATCGACCCGTCGAATTGGTGTATCGATTTTTTCCAAGCTTGGAATAAATGGGTTTCATGGTACATACAGAACGACGATTCGGGTACCAGAAACCGGTCTATCGGTACCCAGGTACCGAGAGCGGTAACTATCGGTACTTCCCGTTTTTTGTAGAATAACAAAAAAAGATATAGATTTCACGCTAGTAACTTTCTATGACACCAACAAAAAACATGATATAACGTGCATTTTCGAGTGATTTCGAATCGATGATTCATTATCATAACCCGAATCCGATTCATCAATATTTAAAATTAATGTTTCTTTAAAAATTGTGTCATATCTCTACATAAAATCAATATATACCAATTAGATACAAAATAAACTAATAATCATTTATGTAACTATGTCTACTGATATATGCGAACAAAATATAATAAACTAATGATCATTATATACTAAGAATTTTTTTTGAAAGGCAAAGAAAAAGTATAAATATATACTCAAAGAGCCCCGAACAGGGGAAAAGAATGTACAAACCAGAGCACCGACCAAAAAAAACAACCAAGAGAAAAGAATCAATAAACTAGACTAGCTAAACAGTTCGAACGGCTTAGCCACCCAACTATTCCAATTGGCAGACAACGACGCCAACCGGGCAGCGATCCAAGTCATTGATAGCTTTGAATACTCGGAAATATGTCTTCACCCTTGATCTTTGCAATTGCATCAGGCTGAGCATTAACAATCCTATTTCTTCAATTCCAAATGGACCATAAGACAGTTAAGAAAACACTATGAACTACCTTTGAGATGCGGGAACTGCCATTTAGACCGATGTTACCGAGAGCTATATCCTTAATCGAAAAACAGGGGAAAGAAAGCGGAGAGGGCATATTCCACCAGCTCCAGATTTTTCTCCAAATTGCGAGGGAATGAGAGCAATTGATAAGACAATGTTCAATATCATCGACACAAGTATTACAGAATGGGCAAAGATTAGACGCCATGTTAATACCACGAAGGTTAAGATTCACCCGAGTGGGGAGTCTGTTCAAGGATGCCCTCCAAACGCAAATATTTACTTTCCGAGGCACAAGAGAATTCCAAAGATGATGGTCACCAATGATAAATTCAGCAAGCCGGATATTATGAATTCTTTTAGTGAGAGTGCTAACTTTGAAAGACCCCGAAGTGTCCAAGGACCAGACCCATTTGTCAGCCCCATCCGCATTTAGATGGAGGCGACCAATATGAGAGACAAGGGAAGCCAAATCATCGTTTGCCCTACCCCTAAGAGGACGAATCCAAGACCGGTTACCAACCCCCGAATCATTTACCATATGCCACCGGTCACTAATACGACAGTCTTTGAAAGACTCGAGGGCATATAATCTAGGAAAAGCATCCGCGAGCTTCCGCCCATCCTCGCACCACTGGTCCGTCCAAAAAGAAGTATTATGACCATTAGAAATTTTGCGAATAAAAGAGCCTTTTAAAAACCTCATCGTTAGAATTGATGATGTTGACAACTTTAATAATTTCAGTCCAAATATCACTTGACCCAAGGCTCTTTGGATCGGAATTAAAACCCCCCTCATCACCATAAAAATCTTTAATAACCATCCGCCAAAGTGCCTCTTCCTCCGAGAGAAATCTCCATTTCCACTTACATAAAAGACCATAATTTTTTGCAAGGAGACTTCCAATTCCTAGACCTCCAAACTTGTGGTCAAGAAGGATAGAGTTCCATTTGACCCAATATATACCACGCTGCGACTCAAAACAACCCCAAAAGAAACGACATCTGATGGCTTCAAGGCTATTGATAATTGAAATGGGTGCTTTGAATAAAGAGAGGTAATAGATCGGGAGGCTGCTGAGGACAGATTTGACAAGAGTAAGCCTACCACCTATCGACAAATTCTTGGCTTTCCAGTTTGAAAGTTTATCTCTAAAGCGATCAATGATCGCATTCCAACCCTCTTTTAGACGTGTTTTCTTCTCAACTGGCAGGCCAAGATACGCGAAAGGGAATGTACCATGAGCACAACCAATTGAGGAAGCAACAGCCTCAATCTGATCTTTAAAGACCCCGACACCAAGAATCCTAGTTTTTGAGATGTTGACTTTTAAACCTGATCCCATCTCAAAACATTTTAGAATGTGGACAAGATTCACAACATTTATCCTAGACCATTCCCCTTAAAGGAGTGTGTCATCTACATATTGGAGCAAAGAGACATTAGCCCTACATCCAACAAGAGATACACCATTGTAAAGACCCTTATTGCAAGCATCCAAAATATAAACTTAAAGAGCTTCAACGACAATAAGGAAGAGAAACGAGGATAGCGAGTCGCCTTGACAAAGTCCATGTTCCATCTTAAACTCGTTAGATGGGGAACCATTTATCATAACAAAGATGGAGGCCGAGGAAAGGCACGAAGCAATCCAAGTCCTCCATTTAGAGCCCAAACCCATTTGTCTCATGACATCCAAGAAAAAAATTCCAATTAACACTATCAAATTCCTTTTCAAAATCCACCTTGAATAAAAGAAATTTGGTATTTTCAATAGAAGCCATCCGGATAATCTCATTTGCCACCAAACACCCGTCAAAGATTTACCTACCTTCGATGAAAGCTGATTGATTCGATCTAATAACCAATCCAATGACCTTGGCAAGACAAGAAGCGAGAATCTTAGTAATTACTTTGTATATGCAACCAATAGGGCGATAGTCCGAAAAGCTAAGCGGGTCATTCTTTTTCAAAATCAAAGCCATAAACGAAGGATTACATCCCTTTTCAAGCTTATCAAAAGATTCAAAATACTTCACATAATTCCAAAAGTCAAGTTTAATTACATCCTAGAAAGATTCGATGAAATTAAAATTATACCCATCCAGTCCGGGGGCCTTTGAACTAGCATATTTCCATACAGATTCCTTGACCTCCTCTAAAGAGAAACCAGATTCTAAGAACTTTGCATCAACTTCAGAAAGTTTGCGAAAAAGATAATTAGAAAAAGAAGGTTTGATCAGGCCATTTTCCTTAAACCGAGAAGAGAAATGTTCAATAGCCGCGTTTTTTATAACATCAGGGTTGTCCTCCCATATACCATTAATAAGCATCCCCTTAATGGAAGAATTGGAATTTTTACCTTTAAAAAGGGAGCGAAAGAACCTGGTGATCTCATCGCCTTCCACCGCCCATTTTACACGACATTTTTGTCTAAGATCGTCACGGACATGTTGATCGAGTCTGGTTCACAATCCATATCATTCCTCCTCTTATTGATGTCGGCTTCGTTAAAGAGGCTTTTTCCAGCTTGATGTCCCATTCGTGGAGATTCTTGAGATCTCTCTATCTTTATTTGAGCGGCTAACCGTTCAATTGTCACTTATTAATGGCCATCCTAGTTTCTTAAGTTGTTATGACGCAGATGTCTGGTGTTATAGCTGGAGAAGGATCAACCTAAATGGAAGCTACAAGCTTCCTGTACTCCGGAACCATAAGCCATTTATCAAAAACTTTAAATGGTTTCGGTCCTGAGTTCATAGCGCCGACCTTGATGAGAAGAGGGCAATGATCAGAGAATGATCTACATAGCACCGACACACTGGCATCATTCCAAACATCAAAGAAATTACTTGAAACCAAGAATCTATCGAGCTTGCTCGCCTTCCTCCCATCCTTATCAAAGCGAGTAAAACGCCTTCCCCCAAGTGGAAGATCGAAGAGACCGGTCCTCGAAATGAAATCATTGAACACCCATGCTTCACTGCTATCAAAATAACAACCACTTGGGATCTCACCACATTAAAATCGCCAAAAACGACCCAAGTAGCATTGACCGAATTAATGAGAGTCGCAATGGAGGACCAAAGGCACTCTTTTAAATGACTATCCTGGGGCGCATAGACATTTAGGAGACCAATCGGATTACTAGACCAAACCCAAGAACCCACTACACCAACAAAATAACGATTAATGAAGCTATGTTCCATACAAAACGTCCTCGAATCCCACATAGTAAGGATGCCCCCAGAAGCCCCAACCGAATCACTAACAGCAAATTCAACATAATTATGAGGCCATAGAGAATGAACGACATAACTATCACAAGAGACTAACTTAGATTCTTGAATACCCAGAAACAGCGAAGAGTAACGATCTACCAATTCGCGAACCCACCCTTTTTTATTATCACCACTAATACCATTGGAATTAAGAGAAATACCAATCATTTAGACAAAATAAACACCAAATAAAGGAACCAAGGGATTAACATGATCCCGATGGATCCCTAATACCATGTTTAAATGAAAGCCCAATTCTTCTCCAATGATGCAAACTGCATTTTCGTCATCGATAGGCCCGAGACGATCTAGCTGGGATCCTTGGTTTTGAGAAGCCAATCTACCTCTAATGATTAATTTTTTTGTTTTTTTTGTTTTGATTTCTTTCTCCTTCCTCCAGCATTCTGCCTATCTAGAGTAGCACTCTTTTTTTTGAAAAGGTCAAAATTTTATAACAGGATCAAGTTACAACAATATTCAAACTGCATGGACATGCCCATGAAGTTATAGCACTAAACCTAACTCAACAAATTTATACAGAAACAACAAACATTCAAACAAAGAAATTCTAAGCAACTTTATCCTCTCCTTTCTTCATTCTGATCTTCCATTTCTCTTCTACTTCTTTAACAGTCTTTGATTCTTTGACCTTTAAACCTAAAAGCTTCATCATCACATTTTCTTTTACAATCTTCACTATTGTTTCCTTATCCCTTTTTTCATTCTGGAAGATCCTCTTATTCCTTTCCTGCCATATATAATAAACTGCAACATTATAAACTATCCTCCTGACAATACTCCATATGTTCTTGTTTAAAGGCAAGTTCTTCATTTCAATAACTATCTGATCCCATCTCTCAGGTAGCCTAACATTCAGCATTTTGATCAAATCATTCCATACTTCTTTAGAGAAATCACATAAGAAGAACAGATGGTTATGAGAATCACTACATTTACTGCATAAAGCACATTTAAAATCTTCATTAGGCCTCCAGACCTTAAGCTTATCTTGAGTCATGAGACTGTTTTGTATTGCTAGCCAGGTGACAAAAGCATGCCTTGGAATATTTTGAGCAAACCAGACCAAGAGATACCAATCCACCTTTTGCTCATCACTTCTCATATCCTTCCAAACATTACTTACTTTAAACTCATTTTCCATACCATTACCTGATCTCCATAGTGCTTTGTCCATAATTCCATCATTTATAATAGGGACTTGTAATTGACCCAATTCAGCAAATTCTGTACTCCAATCATCAGGCCATTTCCATCTCCCATCTTGAATAACCTCCCTAACAGTAGATGTATTGCTTAATCTTGCATCATATATATCCCTTGTATTAATGAAATCACTTAGAGGACTAGCTTGGCACCAATTGTCATGCCAAACATTGATAGACTCTCCATTTCCACATTTCCACCAAACATGCTTTCTAACTTTATCTCTAAGGCTTAGAATGTTCCTCCATCCCACAGTACCTTTGTTATCACAATCAATTTCCCATATACTTCTTCCTTTAAGCTTTTCAGTATATATCCATTTGACCCATAGTGTATCTTTCTTTGATGCCACATTCCATAAATGTTTTATCATCAGAACTTCATTCCATACTCCCAAATTCTTTAAACCAAGCCCTCCTTGGTTCTTTGGTTTACAAACATATTCCCAAGATACCTTTGCTTTACCCTTAGTGAGTTCACCTTGGCACCAAAGGAATCCTTTTAGAATTTTGTTTATCTCATAAATGACCTGCTTTGGAAGCAAAAATACAGAGGCCCAATAGTTCTGCATAGAGCTTAACACAGAAGCTATCAACTGAACCCTTCCTGCATATGATAAAAACTTGTTCTTCCAATCACTAACCTTTGCTTTAACTTTACTGATGAGAGGCTTACAGTCATTGACACTCAGTTTTTTTGTAATGAGGGGAACTCCTAGATACCTTACTGGTAATTTTCCTATAGTGAATGGGATAATGTTTAGTATATTTTGTTGTTCGATACTTGATAAGCCCCCAAAGAATATAGTGCTCTTTTGCATATTAGGAACTAGACCAGATAAACCACTGAACTCTTCAAGAGATTTTTTAATAACCTTCACTGATTCTATATCTCCATTACAGAAGACAAGTAAGTCATCAGCAAAACATAAATGTGTAATCTTTAGATTCTTGCATCCAAAATGATACCTAAACTCCTTACTGTCCTCTATATTCTTCTTTATCAATAGATTCAAGACCTCCATTACTAGTGTGAAAAGATATGGTGAAATAGGATCTCCTTGCCTTAGCCCTCTACCTCCTTTAAAGTAACCCACTCTTTCACCATTGACATTTATAGAAAATTTAGTTGTTGTCACACACGTCATTATCCACTTTATCATTTTCTCAGGGAAACCAAACATCTCCAAAGCTTCTTTAATAAAATCCCAACTAATAGTATCATAGGCCTTCTGAAGGTCTATTTTGAAAGACACTTTCTTTTTATTATGCTTCCTATTGTATCCTTTAAAGAGTTCTTGGGATAAAAGTATGTTATCAGTTATCTGCCTGCCCCCAATGAATGCACTTTGATTCTCCCCAACTATATTTCCAAGAACTCCCTTAATCCTGTTTGTCATGATCTTGCTTATACATTTATATAATACATTGCAACAAGCAATAGGTCTGAAATCAGACACTTTATCAGGGGTAGAGACCTTAGGAACTAGAGAAATCAGAGTAGAATTAACCTCTCCCAAAAGCTTCCCATTTAGAAAGAATTCTCTCACAGCTTGACATATGTCTTTACCAATTACACTCCATGCTGATTTATAAAAACTTGCAGTATATCCATCAGGTCCAGGGGCCTTTGAATCCTCTATTTCAAACATGGCATTCTTTATTTCAACCTCACTTATACTTCTAACCATTCTTATAGCTTCTTCACTGCTAATCTTGTTAGTGAACATGTTTTGCCTACCTGCCATACTCTGTACCTCTCTGCTTCTCCCTAGAAACTCTTCAAAATGTTTCACAATCTGGGTAGCAACATCCTCCCTTTCAAATCTGATCCCTTCTTCATTTCTGATTGTCATAATTCTTCCTCTATGGACTCTTTCCTTGATAGTTTTATGAAAATATGTTGTATTCCTGTCCCCATCTCTAAGCCACTCCACTTTAGCTTTTTGGCATAACAAGCTATATTCTTCTTTAATTGCTTCTTGATATTCCTTTAGAACTGAACAACTTTTCTCTTTAATGCTTTCATCATGTGGAAATTTATCAATTTCATTTTGCCATTTTTTAACTTCACTTTTAAGCTTCTCAACTCTTTCAAACACATTACCATCCTTCCAACTCATCTGCTTCAACTTACTTTTAAGGGCCTTCATCTTTTGAATCACTCTATACATTGTATGACCTTCAAAGCTCTTATCCCAAACACTCCTTACAGTTGTTAAGAAATCTTTTTTCTCAGTGATGAAATTTGAAAATCTGAATGAACTTTTCCTCTTTTGAATCCCATTAGGCATCTTTACAATAATAGGTGAGTGATCAGAGATCATGTATGGAAGAAACAGACCATAGGCTTGTTGATATTTGTCCACAAATACTTCATTCACCAGAATTCTATCCAGTTTTTTCAATGTCCTGCATTTTGGATTCTTCAGACTTTTAGTCCAAGTATAGTGAAAGCCTTCACTATGCAGATCAACAACCTCAATCTTATTTATACACTCTTGAAAATCATTCATATCACTAGTAGGGTATGCACCTCCATTTGAATGTTCAGAAACTTTCAAAGTTACATTAAAGTCACCCAATATGACCCAGGGAACTCCATTGGTGATAATCTGCTGTATTTCCAAATCTCTCCATAATTTCCTTCTTTCTATTCCTGAATTGCTAGCATAAATCATAGTACAAAAGAACTTAGACTTCTTATCAATGGTTTCCATCATTAAGAACATATATTGTCTTGACTGAGAGATTAGCCAAGACTGAATCATATAGACATTCCAACCAAACATAATCCTGCAACCTTTGTTATTATCTTCACCATTAGTAACATATTCCCAATTTCCAAACACATTCTCACAGGTCTTTTTGATGTTTTTGTACTTAACATGAGTTTCTAGAATGCCACAGAAATGTAGACCTTCTTCCTTTATGAGATTCTTCACTTCCTTTTGCTTTTCAGAGTTGCTACATAAGCCTCTGATGTTCCATGCACCAAATTTTAGATCCATATGAAAAACTTAAAAACAATCCTCTCTTTCTGTTTTTTCTCACTTTCTCTCAATTCTTTTACTCCCAAACACTCTGTCTGTTTTTTATAATATCCTCTCTTCTCTGTTTTTCTCCCAATTCTCTCAATTCTTTTTCTCTCCAAATCACTCTGTCTATTTTTATCACACAATTCTCTTTCTGTTTTTGGCTCCCAATATCTCTCATTTCTTTTCTCACAAGACACTCTGTCTGTTTTCCACACATACTTATATTTCCTCTCTTCTCTATTTTTACTCCCAAATCTCTCAATTCTTTTCCTCACTTTAACACTCTGTCTATTTTTATAATCACACATTTCTCTTTCTGTTTTTGACTCACACTTCTCTCAATTCTTTTCCTCACTATGCACTCTGTCTATTTTTCACACAATCACACACAAAAAAAATTCTAAATCCTAATACTAATTCTATACTAATACTATATACTGAAATTCAAACAGAATGGATCCTATTTAAGGATTGTTCCTCCCATTCCCTCCACTTCATTCCCCAAAACACTATTACATTGATCAAATTCATCTTCCATAACATCCTCATTCTCCTCAATTTCTATTGTAGCATTGAAAAGTTCTTTCCTATCCCTATAATACCTTTTCATTTCTTCAGTCCATTTATTTATCTTTCCATGACTTCCCTCTTTCTCTTTGCTTAAAAATTCATCCACAACCTTCCTTTGTTCAATATTTGGCACTAAATCTTCTTCATTCACCAAAGAGTTCAGCAGGGTAAACCTGTTAGACCCTAATATTCCATTCCCATTGCCTTCCTGATTTTCCTTATTATTGTTCATCTCCTTTACATTCCTCACCTCATCACTACTTTGTTCCATGTTCTTATTCTTTCCAACATCATTTCCATCAATTCCTTTTTCCTCTAATCTTTTGTCTTTTACTCCATTTTCTTTCCTTTCCCTATACTCAAATCTGTTATTTCCTTGCCAATTAGTATTACCTCTGATGTTCCTCTTATCATTTCCTTTCTTATAAAAATTGTCATTCTGCATATTAGTATTTCTGTTCATATACAAACCATCCCTTCCATTTCTCTTATTCTGTACTGCCTTGAACTCATTGTCCATATTTTTCACATAAGCATCATCTTTTCCTACATTCCTCTGATACCTGCACAGTCTATCTGTATGTCCAAATACTTTGCAGTGGGAACAGATACAAGGAATCCATGAGTATTCCACATTCACAATCTTTTTTGTACCTTCACTTACATTTTTGCTCTTATACAAGACTTCAATCTTATCTTTTATCCCTTTTTCAGCATCTATTTCCACCAAAATCCTAGCAAAACCAAGTCTGCCCACACCAGTGACACACATTTTTGTAGTCACTTCATCCATAATAACAGGTTTCCCAATGCTACTTGCCAAAGCACTTATCCCTTTTACACTCCATGCCTCCATAGGAACATTTCTAAGTTTCACCCATACAGGAATCCTTTTTGGTTCAGTCTTATCCATGCACATGTCAATACTCCATTTTTGCACAACTAAAGGCTTGTTATTAACCATCCATGGACCATTATTAATAACCTCATTAATACCTTCTTCATCCTGAAATTTGAAGTAAAATATTCCATTTTCAGAAATAACCTCCTTAATTCCATACCTGTACCACATTCTTCTAATGTGATACCTAGCCTCATTAAACCCCATACTGCATCCAATAAACTGTCCACAAACTGTTAGGTTCCATTTTTGACTCCCTAGTTCAATTATTTCATCATCAAATATTACAATTCCATCTCCATTACCACAATCTTCAGTAGGGACATTAATCAGCTTATTATCTAACTTGTTACCCTTGATAATATCAGCTAACTTTTTCCCATCACTTCCAGATCCCCAGGTTTGACTTCCAACAACTGATTTTTCCACCATTTCCTCAATTACATCAGTATTGACCATTTTATGCCCATTATCACTACTAACCTCTCCTTCTTCCACGATCACAACATGATCCTTACTAAATCCATTTCCATTCTTACTGTTACTATTACTATCCAAACACTCCTTTTCTTCCTTATTATTCTCATTTTCATTCACATCAAAACCATTGATTGGTGGAAATTGTCTCCCATTCAAGTCACCCTCAAACCCTTCTTTCCCAGATCCATCCCCAACATTTTTCCTCCTATCTGTGTATCCATTCTCACCTTCCCCATTTTCAGCCACAACTCCCCCATTTCCCTTATTACTATGATTTCCCACATTCAAATTCACATCACTAATCCCATTCTTTTTTGATACACTTTTCTTATTCTTTGATTTTGTTGTATTAATACTATGTACATAATCCCCCAGATTCTGAGGAATTTTTGGATCCCTTTTAGTTCTCATGATCCAATTAGGGTTTCAAACAAATTGATTATAAAACTGTAAAAAACCCAATTGCTCACAAGAAACTTCCAATTGATTGATTAAAACTCTTCATTATTCAATTCGGAAATCATATAACAGTGTATAAAAAGATCGATCGAAATTAGCGCCGAAATCAGATTCAAAAGAATTTTAAAATTCTTCAAATTTGGGGAAAATGATACCTCTAGATGTGCGTTGGTGTTCTGATTCCGAATCTATGATTTGCTAAGAAAATTGATGAGATAATCACATGATTATAAGCTTTTTATCAATTTAATGGAGGTGAAATGGGCGGGAAAAGTTGTTAGAAGGAGAGAGTAGCACTCTTAGAGAGCTGTTAAAAACTTGATAAGAGATTATCAAGATCAATATCTGGAACTTGGTCAATGGGATTATTAGGTCCTGGGATGCCATTTGGAGATATAGGCCCGATTTGATTTGGATTAGGGGTGGGCTCAACAACCTCTATTGAAGACACCTCATGGGCCGTATTATGTCTCAAGGGAGGGGAGGAAGGAAGCCCACTAAGAATAGGAGAGACATTATTAACCGAATGTGGACCCATTTCATCACACGAAGAGTCAAGAATATTCAAAAAGGGGGACAAAGGGGCATGCCCATCATTAATATTATTTTCTTTGGGAAGTGGGGAAACCAAGACAATAGGATTTTTGCATGGGGAAGGCATGTCACCCGACCCTTTGTTTTCCTCCTTCAACTCGCCAGAAAAAATACCATCTACCATCTTCATCGTCCTCCACAACCAAAGTAGGACCAACATAGTCCTCCTCAAAATAGGATTCATCATCCGATTGGGAAGAAGGGGGTCTAAAAGCGATAAGGCATCGAAACGCTCCTCAACGACCCTGATAGAAAAAACTCTTCCTTTTAAGGTTACCGAACATGAGTATCGAACCTCATTCATATTGGGCAAGAGAACAAGGGATTTCACCGGGTGTAGAATCTTGGCATCAAAATCTAGCTTCCCGATCTCTAGAATTTTTCCGAAATCTTTTAAGATAGTTTTAATAGCACCAATGTTCCTCCCTTGAAAAGGCAAGCCATCGATGTATAACCAGGCAAGACGTCCTCCCAAATCGTAGTTCTCTTCCCATGGTTTTATCTCCTCAAACCATTGTTGTAGCCAAAGTTTGTTGGAGTCCAAGTTTTTCATAGCTAAATCTGAAGATTTCCATTCGAAAAGAAAAGAAAGCCCACCACAATATTTGACAACACATTCTGATAATCCATTATTTTCCAATATATTCCAAGCGTTCTGCATGACATGGAAATTTTTTGCTCTTCCCACCCAACAACAGTCAAAGCCTCGACTTTATATATGGGTCTTCTTCAATGCAAATTTTTTTGGACGTAGGGGTAGCAGGAGGTTTTAGACCTTTTACCGCATCTTTGAAGGAGTTCAAAGAAGGAGGAATTACCTTTTTGTGAGTCTGATCACCATGAGCGAAAGGAGGGAAGTCCAAAAACGACAAATTTGCACCGCCACCTTTAATGAATTTCGCTTGATTAATAATGAGCTTTGAGTCCCCGATGAGAATACCCTTGAGTCGATGTTCAAAACTCAACAAATCTCCAATGTTAATAAACCGCACGAAGCCGAATCTAGTATTTTTTTTGTTCTCTTGAAAGCAATGTACACGTCCACCACCTTCCTATATCTGCTAAACATCTTCCAAAGCGTCGCCGAATCCCAGTCCTCCGGGAAGTTTGTGAAAAAGAAAGAGATGACTTTGTCTTTCATAACCTTGTCGAAGTCCGAGGGGCGAGATTTAGGTCTAGAATATTTAGGAGGGTGAAATCTCCCTGGATGGTTTCGATTACTTATTTCTCCTTTGTGCTTCCTTTTTACTTCTTGCCATTCATCAACTTTGCTGCCGTTGTTGTTTTGGTGGTAGCCGGCCGCCGGCTTTTCGAATTCATTATGTTCCATTTCTTTCTTTTATTTAAGGATTTGTATTGATGATATTTTGATAATGATTTCCATTATATACTAAGAATATACTCGTATGTGACTAACAACTTGAGTCGACAAGATAATATATGTATACTGATACATGCAAATTCGTTATATAAACTAGTTATCATTGATATATCCTCATTAATAAATAAAATAAACTAATAATCATTGCAAACTACGGTGCATATTATGGACGTCTTATTGCATATGTAAAAAAAGAAAACCTTTATTTTTTTTCAATATTGATGATTAAGATGATTTAAATATCATAAATTTGATGATTTGAGTGATTAACAATAAGGTAGGGTTTATTTTTTTTAGATTTGTGATAGAGCTATGGTTGTTACAGTACGTTTTTGGGACGTTTGGTTTCTTTCATTATGACTACTCAAATTTCGGGTATTTTTCGGTAGTTCGGTACTATCCCGTTTTGGTACCGGTACCGAATTAGTGGTATCGAATTTTTTTTTGCTCGGATTCATGGTACCAGTCCTGTATCGTATATTGGGAGTCGGTACGGTACCGGTACGGTTCCAGTTCGGTACCGGATTCACGTCCAAATGCTCATCCCTAAGTTCTAATAAGAAATTCCAAACGGTTCCTATATGATATATTATAAAAAGTTTCAATAAGCAATGCCAAACAACCCTTATATAATACCTCATTCGTTATAAACAATCATGACACTCATTCAAAACTTCTCTATAAACGATATTTTTGAGACTATAGGTAAATCCATTTTATAAATTATGGTAATTCAAATAAATGACTAAATTGAGAGTATACCTAATTGAATCTTCGATTCAGATACATGAATAAATTTTTCAAACTTGGTTATTATTTTGTGGCATATATCTTTGTTCACATGTGCATAAATTGGTTGTATATTAAGTTGGTTGGGGTTAGTGAAATTCAGGGGTGGGTATTTATTATTAAGGTACAAACAAATAATGCACATATGAGTATCTTACAGATAGTTTTTTGAAAAATTACACAATAATGGAACAATATTGAAAGTTAAGTGGTTTTTATGGTTGATATAAAATTTGAGTGACTTAATTGGAACAGTCATCAAACTTGGTTACTATTAGGCAACATATTCCCTTTTTTTTATATAGGTGAGGATGAAAAGTTTTTATGATATCATTGGCCTAATAAATCATCACCATCTTATAGTGCTACGTGTACTTACACATTATAATATGTTAGAAAGTTGCTACCTTAACACGCATATTGTAAGAATACTATAACTAAAATACTATTTTTATTAAAAAAATTATAAGACACCATAAAAAATATCACTCTTTCAAAAAAAAAATGTATAACACTGGCCATCCCCATGACTATTGGGACCAATAACACCAACCATAATGCAATTTGACATGTTATAGTCGTGCTATAAGTCACCAAAATGCGCTATAACATATGATTGAGACACTACACTGTACCCTTTAGAAAATACTTTTATAGTATTTACAGATTTGAAGTACCATTTCGCGATCACACATGATCGGTGCGAAAAGACACATGAACAAACCAAATAATGCCACATGTCACAAGAAAATTAATCTTATGGGGCTTAAAAAGTTCATCAGAGAAATTTACAGCGATAGACAAAATTGAGGCATTTTGCATGTTTTGGACCGACTCTTTAAGCGTTTTCAAATATGGACATTGATCCGGAAAAAATGTTTACGACCTTAGGCTATAATTATCGATAGCCGGTGAGAGTGGTGTGTGACCCTCACTCACCGGTGAGGCCACTAAACCATGAAATGTTCATGCGTGAGGGAGGCCAAAAAAGCCTCACAATGGTGAGGTAGTCACCACTTGGTTTTCATGCATAGTTATATTATTTATTTGGTTTATGAGTGTGTGTGGGGTATATTTGTATAAAGTGAGTTTTAATTGAAAGGTTTGACCGATGAAGGTGGTGTGAATGATGAACTGTGAGATTGAGCAAGAGGGTAAATGGTGAGGTGACTCTGATGTGAAAGGTGAGTGAGGGTGTTTTTGATGTGACTGATAAAGTTAGCCTTACAGTATGGTCCAGGTGTCCAATAAACACTTGTAAACCAGACTGAATACGAGCTTAGTTATTTTTTATCCAATGAGGTGTCACCTTATTATTGGTCCACATGGAAGCCAAACCCATTTCCATTTATAGACGAACCGAAACCCCTAGCTAGAAATGGTCGTAAACCTTTGCTTGGAATATGCAAACCAGACTCAGATTTTCAGTACAATGCTCATTTATAGTGCGATAAAATACTCATTTATTGTTTTCTAAGATATGAGAAAACTTGGACCCCATGTGCCGACCCTAAAAAAAACTTGGCCTTGTATGTTGACCCAGGTGCTCTGGTCGAAAATCAGGCATGCGACAAATACTTTTTTGTGAAAAAAGTGATTAGTATTAATGATGAAAGAATAACAAAATAAATTGGTGAAACAATCTAAAAAAAACCGATTAGAGAGGACGACACAACGCACCAACAAAATGCTATGGGTATTTTTTTTTTTCCTAATAGTATGTCAAACTCAATCGCTATTATGTTATTCGTTTCTTTCGCTGGGAAACTAACGATATATGTTGAGGTGATACATCAATAACGGTAATTGATGCCCAAGCGACACACAACAGATGCTCTAAGAAAAATACTTAAGAGTTTTGCTACATCCACAAAAGCTTTACAAAGAAAAATCTACAAAGTGATGGTGGCTATGTTTGATTGGTGGTTTTTGTCTACGAATTTCTCTATGAGCTTTGATGAGCTAGAGCGAGCGCAATCACTAACAAGCGTGCGCCGCGCGCGAGCTCTTTTGGGGGGATGTTTCTTTGTAAAAATTTTGTGGATGTAGCAAAACTCAATACGAGTTTTGCTACATCCACAAAAGCTTTACAAAGAAAAATCTACAAAGTGATGGTGGCTATGTTTGATTGGTGGTTTTTGCTACAATTTCTCTTTTGCTATTATGTTATTCGTTTCTTTCGCTGGGAAACTAACGATATATGTTGAGGTGATACATCAATAACGGTAATTGATGCCCAAACGACACACAACAGATGCTCTAAGAAAAATACATAAGATTTTTTGCTACACATCCACAAAAGCTTTACTAAGAAAAATCTACACAAAGTGATGGGGTGGCTTATGTTTGATTGGGTGGTTTTGCTACAATTTCTTTCTTCTTTGTATTAGCCCAATCACATAAAGCGAGACATCATTTTGTGATGTTTCTTTGTAAAAAATTTTGTGGATGTAGCAAAACCAAAACGAGTTTTGCTACATCCACAAAGCTTTACAAATCATTGTGGATGTTTCTTTGTAAAGCCCGATTGATACGTATATATGATTAGAAACGAGTGGGCGCGAAGCGCGAGCGACGGTGAGACTAAATGGCTGGACCCAGTAGAACGGAGCACCGACTTAAAGCTAAACGGCGAAGGCAATATTAAAAAAAATAAAAATAAAAATTATCTAAAGCTATTCAATGGCAGCTGCAGCAGATGCAAACCCAATTCGATGTGCTTCTTTTAATCAAGATAACAGGTACTTATTTTAGAAGCTTAAGCTTATTATATGTGGCTTACCAGCTTATTTGTTTTTCTGCTTTTATTTCATAAACCTTAATTTTCCGGCTTATTCTACGACTTGTGGGCTTATGTAAATTTCGGCTATGTTTGGCAGCTGGCCTATAGTGGCTTGAGCCTTTAAAATAGGTCGACTTATAAGTTATAAAAGAAGCTATGTTTCCAAGCTTTTATAAGCCATAAATTTTCATAAGCCTAAGCCCATAAAGAGGGGCTTATGGGGCTTATATCTAGTCAAATGACTTAATTGCCCCCGACTAATTCAACAGCTTTATAAAATATAAGCTACAGCTTAAGCCCCACACTCGTGCTCAAGCCCATTTCGCCAAACATGCTGGATATGGTAAACTTATATAAGCCCGTAAGTCTCAAAATAAGCCGGAAAATTGCGGCTTATGAAATACTACGTATAAGCCGAATTCAAATAAGCTCATAAGCCCGCATATAAGCTTAAGCAAACA
>BQNB010017873.1:0-60302 GCA_026074375.1 Tanacetum coccineum
TTGATATTGAAGAATGACATCATGGACCCAGTGATGTAATGCACAACCCTTCCCAGCCATTCAAGTTTCTCTCAACAGATACTTGTCTCATTTGTCACGAAGATACACACGACTTCTATTGACTTTCTCACTCTGAGTTAGTTGATATTGAATAGGTGGCAATCTGCTCCAGCCTTCGATTACTAAAACCAAAATGCACTAATCGAGTCTAAAGCCAAGAGATCAATAAATAAATCTCATTAGGACACATTCCATGACAAACACTTTTTGAACACCAATAAGTTCACAAGCTGTTAACAAGAGTCCTATGAATTATCCTTGTGATTTTGCCAGAACATTCAGAGTGATGCTCTTTAACATTCCACAGTGACGAATGGAAATCCTTCCAAAGTCAACCTCAAACAGCTATGCGGTAGGTAACTTGTGAGTTTCTATATGAATCAAGCTTGTGTCAACTAGATATCGATTTGGTCTAGTAAATGAATTGACGACTCAATCAAAAAGATAGTAACTATCTGATTCACTCATATCGTGTTGTTTGCTTTGAGACGTTCTTGTATTGAGAACAAGCAAGTACGATGAATCTAATGCATCTGCATTAGAGGATCTAACACTTTGAGCTGGAAACCCTGTCAAGGAGGTTCTTCTAAATTGAACCTACCTGATCACAGGTACAATATTTATACTGTTAAATGGTCCTCATGGAACCGGAGGTTAATGTAACCGAATCTCGACGAATGACAAAGCCATATTCATCCATATCTGTTGTTTATCACTAACATTCAATTGCAGGTACAAACAACGGTGTTGCAGCCTCATTCCAGCAGAGTCTGATTCATTACCACATGCTCATGCTCAAGCTACAAAGACATACTATAAGCATCAAGATTCAAGAATCAAGATATCTCAAGAATTAAAGACAAAGACTTTCGCAAACTCTGATATTAGAGATAACTCCTTAGAAACCAAGCTTCGGGGGAGATTATTAGAGAGCTTTCAAGAAGATGCAAAGTATGAGCATGTTGGCCAAGACACAAGATCGCAAGGTGGCAAAGACAATCAAAACAATCAAGGAAAAGATTTAGAGATCTTAAAATCAAAGACAAAGTTGAAAGACAATGACAAAGGCTCAAGATCAAATATCACATAGCATGAAGGAACAAGCCTACAACATAATAAAGACCAAAAATTTAAGAAATCAACGACAAAGCAATGTTAGCAAGTCCAAGGAAGCAAGATTTAAGATCGCACCTCAAGAATTCAAAGACCACACATTAGGGGAGATTGTTAGCCTCAATTATGTCTATGAACATGGAAGCTCAAAATCTGCAGGAAGCCTCACTTCGGGGGAGATTGTTAGCCTCAAAATATTGAGTCGAACAAGAAAGCTCGGCTACTAATCATGGAAGCTCGGTCTTTATTTAGTAAATGTTGTAATAGGCTAGAACGGGAATCGGTCTCGTTAATTAATCTAATATTATACGTGTTTCGGACTAAGGTCCAAAGTAATCCCGAGCCCGACCCAAGATAAAATACCAAACGGTCCAAAGAAAGCCTCTTTAGGACGATCCAATACTTGGTATAAATACTCCTCTCTAAGTGTGGAGAGGGTGTTGGTTCTAATTTGTAACACACATATTTGCTTGAATTCAACCATCTCTTTTTCTCTCTACTTTCTCTCTCTAACTTCTCTCTAAAATTCTTCTTTTTCTCTTACCTTATTTCTAGGTTTCAAATGGTGAAGTGAAGTGGTTATTTTTGTCCTTACAGAGTATGATGGTAAGTGAGGTGCTATAGTGTATACCCGTTGGATTGAGATGATGGAGTTGGTTCAGGATATGAGTGGATGTAGGGATAACCAAAAGGTGAAATACATTGCTAGGTCATTTATTGGTAAGGCACTCACGTGGTGGAACTCTCAAATCCACACACAAGGTCGAGAGGCCGCTGTAGGTATGTCATGGGAAGACTTTAAGACTTTGACTAGAGAGGAATTTTGTCCAGTCAATGAGATGTAGAAAGTAGAAACTAAGTTCTGAAACCACGCCATGGTCGGGGCTGGCCATGCTGCGTATACTAATAGGTTCCATAAGTTGGCTAGGTTAGTTCCTCACTTAGTTACCCCTGAGAACAAAAGGATTGAGAAGTGCATTTATGGCCTTGCTCCACAAATCCGAGGGATGGTGGCAGCAATGGAGCCGACAACGATTCAGAGGGCTGTGCAGAAGGCTGGAACACTGACGGATGAAGCCATTAGGAATGGGTCACTGAAGAAGAACCCTGAGAAGAGAGGTAACAATGGAGAGTCTAGTAGGGATAGGAATGTGAGGGATGATAACAAGAGGACTAAGACTGAGAATGCTTTTGTTACAACCACTAACCCGGTAAGGAGGGAGTACAATGGCCCAATCCCTAAGTGTGTAAACTGTAACCTACACCACCCACCTGGGATACCTTGTAGGGCTTGTTTTAACTGTGGCCGTCTTGGACATATGGCAAAGGACTGTAGAGTGGCCCCTAGGATGGTGAACCCGGTGAATGCTAGAAACCCAACTGCTGCTCCTGGAGCATGTTACGAGTATGGAGGAACTGATCATTTGAAGGCAACATGTCCTAGGTTGAACCAAGCACAAAGACTAAGGGAAACCGCCCAAACCAAGTTATTGCTAACAATGAGGGACATGGTCATGGAAAAAACGGTAACCAGACACGTGGAAGGGCATTTATGTTGGGAGCAGAGGAGGCTCGCCAGGACCCGAACATCATGACAGGTACTTTCACTTTGAACAATCATTATGCCACAACCTTATTTGACTCTAGTGCCGACTTTAGCTTTGTTTCCACTACTTTCATACCTCTGTTAGGCATAGAGCCCAGTGATTTAGGATTTAGTTATGAGATTGAGATAGCTAGCGGGCAACTAGTAGAAATCGATAAGGTCATTAAAGGTTACAAACTAGAAATAGAAGGTCACATGTTTGATATTAATTTGATACCATTTGGAAGCGGGAGTTTCGATGTGATCATAGGTATGGATTGGTTGTCCAACCATAAGGCTGAGATAATTTTTCATGAGAAGGTAGTTAGAATACCCCTACCGGACGGCAAAGTACTTAGAGTTACAAGAGAAAGACCGGAAGAGAAAATGAGGCATGTTATGAGTGCTAAGGCCAAGGAACAGAAACAAGAGGATATTGTTATAGTTAGAGACTCTCCCGAGGTATTTCAGAATAACCTATCAGGATTACCACCTATTCGAGAAATCGAATTTCGAATTGAGTTAGTTCTTGGAGCAATACCGGTCGTGAAATCTCCCTATCGATTGGCACCTTTCAAGAAATAGAGGAGTTGTTGGGTCAACTTAAAGAACTCTAGGACAAGGGTTTCATTCGACCAAGCTCGTCGGCTTGGGCGCATCAATATTATTTGTTAAGAAGAATGTGGTTCCTTTAGGACTGTGCATTGAATTAGTGAGAGCTGAACAAGTTGACTCCATTAAGAAACAAATATCACCCCTATGATAGTACGATTATATTCGATCAATTGCATGGGAACGTTTGTACTTTTCTAAGATAGATCTTAGGTTTCCGATACCACCATCTAAGAGTGCATGAGGAATGACATTCCAAAGACTACGCTGTAGAAACTCGTTTATGGACATTTCAAGTGAACAATAATTACCTTTGGTCTGACTAATGCACCAAAGTTATTTATGGATCTAATTGGAAACGAGTGTGTAGGCCTTATCTTAGATAAGTTTGTGATAGTGTTCATTGATGATATTTTGGTTTTCTAAGACACGGGAAGAGCCTTGAAGTGCACCTAGACGAATTGCCTCATGAAAGAAAAACTATATGTTAAGTTTTTCCAAGTGCGAATTCTAGTTGCCGAAATGACAGTTTCTTGGACATGTGATGAATGGATATTGGTATTCATGAGACCCTAGTAAGATTAAGGCTGATTAAGAATTAGAAGCCCTAGAAATTCGTTATGAAGTTTCGTTCCATTCTTAGGACTGGCAGGGAATTTCGTCTGGTTCATAGAGAACTTTTCTAAGATTGCTAAATTCATGACCATTCTGAATCAGAAGAGTAAGAGTTTGATTGGGGTGAGGAAAAAGAAAGGGAATTCAAAATTGTAAGGACTAAGTTTATGTAATGCGCTGTTTTAGCTCTCACCCGATGGACCAAAAGGATTTTGTAGTTTCTGTGGTGCATCGGGCCTTAGGATTAGGTTTGTGTGTTGATGCAAAGAGGTAAGGTGATTAGCATATGCATCTAGCAGTGAAAATCTATGAGAAAACTTACACTACCATTTAATCTGGAGTTTGGGTGCGATTGTGTTTGACATTAAGTTTTAGAGACATTATTTGTACTGGACAAAGAGTGTTCATATTTACTGATCATAGAGTCTCACCCACATCTTTAGGCAAAAGGAACTGAACAATTGCGTACAGCGATTGCTGGATAGAGCTATTCAGCGACTATGACTGCGAAATTCGCTACCATCCTGGTAAGGCGAATGTAATAGCTGATGCACTAAGTAGGAAAGAGAGTGTGAAACCTAAGAGAGTTCGAGCTATGAATATGACCCTTTAGTGGAGTATCAAGAGTAAGATACCAGCAGCTCAGGAAGAGGCATCTGATGAGTCTGCGACATTACAAAGAGGACTAGATGAGATGAAAGAACATAGGAGTGATGGAGCGTTGTATTAACTAGATCGAATATGGGTTCCTTTGAAGGGTGATGTGAGAACCCTGATAATGAATGAAGCCCATAAGTCGAAGTACCTTGTACACCCAGGAGCTGATAAGATGTATTATGACCTTAGAGATAGGTATTGGTGGCCGAGAATGAAGAGAGATATAGCTGTATATGTTAGTAGGTGTTTGACTTGTTTGAAGGTTAAGGCTGAGCATCAGAGGCCGCCTCGCTTGCTACATCAACCTGAGATCCCTAAATGGAAATAGGAAAGGATAGCAATGGATTTTGTCACTAAGTTACCAAGGACTAGTAGTGAGGATGACACAATCTGGGTCATTTAAGTTTGCTCATTTTCTACCTACATGTAAGGACTATAAGACAGATAGGTTAGCTAGACTCTATCTGAATGAGATTTTAGCTAGGCATGGTATACCGATCTCGATCATCTCTGATCGTGATAGTCGTTTCATATCAAGGTTTTGGCAAACAATGCAAAATGCATTAGGAACTAAGTTAGACATGAGTACGGCTTACCACCCTCAGACCGATGGTCAGAGTGAGCGTACTATCCAGACTTTGGAAGACATGCTTAAAGCATGCGTCTTAGACTTCAGGGGAAGTTGGGATGTTCATCTTTCATTAGTGGAGTTTTCGTATAACAACAATTACCATTCTAGTGTGAGATGTGCGCCGTTTGAGGCTTTATATGGTAAGAAGTGTTGTTCATCGATTATGTGGGCAGAAGTTGGAGAGGGACAATTGATAGACCCTATGTTAGTGCAAGAAACCACTAAGAAGATCTCGCAGATTAAGAATAGACTTAAGGCTGCGCGTGATCGTTAGAAAAGTTATGCCGATAAGAGGAGGAAACCCTTAGAGTTTAGTGTAGGTGACTATGTCTTGCTTAAAGTGTCGCCTTGGAAAGGTGTGGTACACTTTGGGAAGAAGGGGAAATTAGCACCTAGGTTTGTTGGAACATTTGAGATCACTAGGAGGATCAGTCCGGTAGCCTATAGGTCTAGGTTGCTTGAGGAATTGAATGGTGTTCATGACATGTTCCACGTGTCGAACCTTAAGAAGTGTTTGGCTGACCCAACACTGCAAGTGCCTTTGGATGAGATCCAAGTTGATGCTAAGTTGAATTTTGTGGGAGAATATGTGGAAATTTTAGAGAGGGAATTCAAGAAGTTTAAGCGGAGTAGGATTTCCATCATTAAGGTTCGGTGGAATTCGAAACGTGGACCTGAATTTACGTGGGAGCGTGAGGATCAGATGAGACTTAAGTATCCGCATCTGTTTAGTTCTTTCAGTAGTTGAATTTCGGGGTCGAAATTATTTTATGGGGGTAAAATGTAACCCTTGCCCTTTTTCTGAGATTTGAATGTTCTAATTTAGTCCTTTGACTATTTGACTTTTGTTAGTTTCGTTAGAACAAGTACCATTTTGACGGTGGTAAATGAATGTGATTTTGGTTATTTGGTGATTTTGTTGCTTGTGATAAGCCTTTTTAGAGGGATTTATTATGTTGATTATGTTCCGGGAGGTTTGTCCCGTGAATAGCTTGAAATGCCAAAAACGAGTCCCGACACGTCCGTTAATGTTCAAAATGAGTTTTGGGAAGTGTAAATTGGAAATATGTCGTGTAAATACTCTAAGTTATGGGAAAAGTATTTTTAAAGTGAATAAAAATACTAAGTAACTTCGGGAAATATTTTAAAGACGCGGTTTTTGAGTTTTAAGTAAACCCGACACAAAAAGAAAGCATCCCGAGCCTCCTAGGATGCTATAACCGGTTTCCAGCCTTGTGGGGGACAAGGTTGGCTAGTTTTTAGCTAGTGTGTCCCATGTATGTTACAAGACCCTTTGTTTGCTACCACAACACACAATTCACATTATTTTGAATCCAAAAACACACACACTTTCTTTCCTTCTCTCCCTTGTTCGTCGGACATAACACACACACACACACTTATAATTTTTGTAACTTGATCAAAAACATGAAGATTTAGAAGTCGCGGGTTGATTCTAGTATTCAGGTTATTGTTTAAACTACGTTTGGGTATTCGGTTCGCGCTCGTTCTCGCTTTTCAAAACTCTCTTTGTAAGTTTTATAAATTTTTATTTAACTTGTACTTTTGAGTGTTTGATGATGCATAGAAGCTAGTAGTACGGTGCGTTTGTTAAAAATCGATCACGAAAAGTTTATGAAAGGTTATAAAGGGTTGCGTTTGGTTCGAATAAAAAATAAAAGGGAGTAAGGTTTTTGTAGTTTTATTGTCGTGGTTGAAAAACATTTGTTTGCTATTTAGCTTATTTTATATAGTAGCTTATTTGGCTTATTATTACGCATTTTTGAGCTTATTTTTGGGCTTATTAGCTCTCGACAAATTAAAGGAATACAAGAGAAGTATTTTTGGATATTTACCTCGTATGTCGTGTATTTGTGGACTAATTTAATAGCTTATGGTGATAATCGAATATACTACGTAGCTTATTAGCTTATTTTTAAGCCTAATGATTTAGTTTTAGAGCTTATGAGCTCACGGCCCATATAAGACAATAAGCCGTGGCTTATTTTGAGCTTATTGTGGTTCGGATTATTTTGTTAGTTATTGTTTAGGGCTTATTTTTGTTAACGGGCTTTGGTATTGGGCCTAATATATATACAATATACGTATGAATATCTTAATGGATCCTTATTGGGCCTTAAAGCCCAATAAGCGTAAACTAGTTGTTTTAAGGATTTTGGCAGACTTTTGGAAAGTGAAACATACTTATGTAATGATGTTGAAATCCGTTTTGGGAAATATGCTTTGGTAAATATTGCGGGATATGGAATTTGGCATTTTGTCGGAAAGTGATGAAATTGTAGAAAAGTGTTTGAAATTTAGGTTTAAAAACCTTGGAAAACGTTGTATAAACGAACGAGTCATGTCTAAATTTCGTAAAAAGTCTACACTTTGAATTTTTACTCATAACCAGATTTTACGATAAAATAATAAAATATTATTATTTTAATACGTCGACTAAAAGACGAAAAATATATTTTTACTAAACTTTCTCTAAATTGTTTAGTATAAATAAATGTTTCATTTCATATAATTTAAATGATGAATTAAGGGTAACTAAGAGTACCGAATAGATTTACCGAAGTATATTTTAAATAACTATTATTTAGTATCTTATATTACTTATCTATTTTATGTAAATAGTATGAGTATATTTTACTAAAGTTTGAAATGAAGTATGTTGTTTTGAGCTAAGTCGTCAACCATCACACCACTAAAAACATTAAGGATGATCGTACAACACGCATCTGACCTCTATGCATCAAACCTGAAAAACTATTTTGGAAATAAATGTCTAGGTGGAACATTAATTGGACTAGGTCGTGTTCGAATGTCGTTGTATTTGCTTGTGTGATATTGAGTTAGTTGCTAGACATCTTTGCTTGAGGTGAGTTCTCGTAGCCCCATTTTTTAAATGCTTTTTCGTTGGGGAAAAATGATACTCAAAACTGCTTTGAACTATTTTCTGTACTGTGCAAAAGTTGTTTTGTTTTTGGGACAATGTTATGTGCTTATGACTGCTATGTGAATGACATGAGTATGATTGAATATGATATTCGAAACTTTCCGTGTGGATAGTTTATGATATGCTGTGTGGCTCTGTTATAACATGGACTTGATATGGTTTGATGTGATGTGCCGCCCTATATATAGCTCCAGCTGGTAGGCTTTTAGGTGCGTGAGAATTGAGATTGTGAGGACATTACGAGGCAATGGTCCATATGGATGAGATTTGACTAGCATGGATTTGCTAGGTTTGGAAATTAAATGTGTTGCATGTATTCACTGTCATATTGCACAATTATCCACTGTTTGAAATATTGGCACATCGACTGGGTTTTCTTCAAACCTACGAGCTCACCAACATTATTGTTGACATTTTTGAGTATCATTTTTAGGTGAAGTTAATGATCAATTGGTTGTGATTGTGAGCTAGCCGACTTTAAGAGTATCCTGTATGGATCATTTATTGAGAGGTCTTGCTTTTGGTGTTTGTTTGAACTTAGTGTTTTGAGGATTGATGTTCTAAGATTGGCATGGACCCCTGCGTGGGCATTTGGATTTGTAAGTGACCATTTGTTGTATTCTTGATTGGGACCTCACTCAAGTCTGTACTTGAGATGAAAGATCATCATAACACTTATTAATGCATTTTAGTTTTCTCTATCTTGTATCTTGTGTTATGATTGATAATTCTTCATCGCATGCCCATGTTTCCGCCTATGTCGAGGTGTGACACCAGACAACAGCTCAGTGTTTCTGATAGCATATGTATTGACCCGATTTTCTGCCTAAGTGTATGGAGGACTTCTTTCTTTACACCATTTATCTTTACATTTCTTTTTAGCTATGTCTTAGTCTGCATTATTCTCATTCTCACTTTTACTCCTTTTTTTGTATCATACCTATGGACTTCTATTCTATCTAATGGAATGTCCCTAGGTAGATCCCTCCAGTTTTGGTTGGATCATGGGAATGAATACCTAACCTTAACCACCTTATACCTCTATAAAATTAAGTACATTGTCGGTCTTTAGATATTGTTCTCATTGCCTTAAAACCATTTGAAAAACTCAACCAAGGTACTGATGATATAAATCAAAACTTTTTGTACCTTGATGTTTTCTTTTCCAAAATCGCTCCCCCTACATATGTGCATGGATATACGAAAGTGTTTTGCACATACGAGGAAGAAGCTGCACTTGAGTCTTTACTAATCACATATTACAAGTTGTATATTTTAATCACATTTTCTCCCTTATCAAAAATGTCTAATCTCTTGATATTTTGGATATCAAATGATTCAAATATGTTTGAAAACTGTTTTTGGGGAGAAAGATGTTTCGATTATTAGCAAGCCTTATTAGGAACATTTTAATGCTCCCCCTCTATTTACGAGGGATATATATATATATATATATATATATGTATATATATATATATATATATATATATATATATATAGATATCAATTGATTCAAATATGTTTGAAAACTGTTTGGGGAGAAAAATATTCTGATTATTAGCAAGCCTTATTAGGAACATTTTAATGCTCCCCCTCTATTTATGAGGGATATATATATAATGTTGAGTACATTAATTTGAAAGATTTTGAATTTATTAAAAAATTCTTGAAAATTTGTACTCAAACACTGTATATTTGCCTACTTTACAAGTATAAACTATATATATTACATATTCACAAGATAGATAATGAGATTAGACCTTTTATGAAAGAAGATAGAGTATGACAAAAATCATACTGTCCTCTGCATCAGCTTGTAGTCCATCTTAAGTTCCCTTGCACCAACAAACATTTCTAAGTTCTTTAAGATTCTCCTTTCCAGCATCTGCTTATCAATCAGATCTACCATAATGCCTGCCCTTTTCTTGTCCATAGCTGACCACTCTCTTCTCAGCATGTCTTTGTTGTAGCCAAATCGAAAATTAAGTAGCCTGTGGTGAAGAGTGTCATGAACTTTCTTGAGCGTCCCATCCGAGAACTTGTAGAGCTCATCAGCTCGCATCAGTCTCTTTCGGTGGCTTAAGTCTTCATAGACAACTCCGGGTGGCTCAAATGATGGTGTGTACAGTTCTTTGGTAGAAATTCCAGGAAAGTCCTTTTGTGGCTTTGTGATGTTGAGGTTCTTCTGGTAACTTTCCATACCCAATTAGACATCTTTGACTCTCTTCCTGAGGATGAGACTTCTAGTGAACATACGCAGTGCCACCGCCAAGTCAACAATAACTTCACCATCAAGATGGAACAACTTGTGTTGAACAACAAGAAGTAGTATGTCCTCAATGTCATTCAAGTGTAGATTGACGAAGTCACCTTCTTTGAACTTGTACAATTGTCGATTAGTTATTCTCACCATAATTTCGTTCAAATAACCGTAACTATGTAATTTGTTGGCCGTCACACTTTTCATGCTCAGAATCTTCATATGAGAGAAGACATCATGTTTCGAGAATCTGTTGATCTGAGATTTGTAGAATAGTTTATGCTTGGGTCCCCAATGCTTAATTCCAAATGCAACATCTTTATCATAACCTACTTTGGTGGTACTCCATTTCTTCGGGATCATGTCTTCTATACCCACTAACTCATATCTTGTAGCCTTCATCTTTGTAATTGAAGTGGTATACTTCCTTTCAGAATCTGTAGATTTCAAGTACTCTAGATCATTGTTGAAGAAGTATTCTGCAGCTACGGTTAGATGACATGGATGACCTTTCAGAGGAAGAGTTTTGCTCAAGTCAAAAGGGCATCGATTTCCTTCAAGGTTTTCCTAGTCAAGTCTGTCAGTCAGAGCTTTAAATCATTCTTCCATATTATATTCAAGCTCAATGGTGCTCTGACAAGTGCCCTTTAAAAGATTGTAGACACGTCCAACCAAATCCACTTTTGTAATCTTGTCCAGCTTGAGGCGATTCTTTGCGAAGTTGGAGAAGTCAATAGGAGTGGCCATAAGCTCATCGAATATGAGTGGTTCCTTTGCAGCATATAACATATTATTGAACCAAGGCTGTTCAGGTTGATCATCAACGACTTGACACATGTTCCACTCTGGATCTGGAGTAGGAGGCTGTAGAGGTTGTTTAAACCAGTCATGCTTTGGAGCACTATCTGTTTGTGGTTCTGAATCATCTTGTTGTTGATCATCACTATTAACCACATTTTCAATAGCAGCATCCAAGTTTACCTCTTTTGTGGGTTTAACCACTGACTCTTTTGCATGCCCAGATTTATCAGATTTTAAGGTTTTGGGAGGTGAGTTACCTTTGGATGTGTCTTTTGAGGTAGATGACTCAAATTCTTTGGTTCTTCTCCTTTTGTCTTCTTACCCTGGTTTGGTCTAGCAGAATGGTCTTCGTCTTGATTGTCACACCCCGCCAAGGCGGAAACGCGAGGCGTAAACAAGAATGGATATCATCACAACACACGGTGTCTATATAGAGAATACTAAAATGAAAGCTAAAGTAAAGCAAAGACACATAGTGTCATAACAATACCCAAAACCTAACCAAAAATCCAAAAGGCGTCTTTATCGATGAAACGAAAGTTCTCGCCAATAGAAAGACATGCAATAATTATTCAAATTCAAACAATGCAAAATTCAAGACAATAAAAACAGAAATCTTCATGACATCCTATGGTCTCTTACTAGCCACTTCTTTCAATCTTATTTCCATCATGCTCACCTGAAAATGATGCTTAAAACGTCAACACAAAGGTTGGTGAGAGTCATAGGTTTAAGACTCACATTATAAACTTTTCAAACCAATTACTGTGATTATCAAAACAATATAGGACAATTATGCAAATTATGAACTTATGCTAACATGCAATCCACATACTAGGTAGGAACGTTACCCCCGATCCATTACAATAACTAGGTACGAACGTTACCCCTTATCCATTTCAACAACTAGGTAGGAACGTTACCCCCAATCCTATATGTCACTTACGCACCTAAAAGTCTACCAGCTAGAGCTTATACTTAGGCCTGGACCACAATACTGGGTAGGCATACCCTTCCGATCCTAATTTACTATTATTAAGTAGGCGTACTCCCTGATCCCAAATCAATAACACTTGACATGTCAATATAGAACATGCAAGTAAACCACATTTAACATGCAACAATAAGTCATTTAGCAATCACATAATGTCCACATGAAAGCAAAACACATAATCAGAGCAATTTAAAACATCTAGCATCATTTTCATCCCAATGTAAAAACATTTAAAAGTGGGACTACGAAACTCACCTGATGTTTAGCTTCCAAAAAGATCCAACCAAACTTCACAAAATATCACGAACAATCTAAACAATTAAACACATTATTAGCTACCATCAATTAGGCATTCAACCCAATATGATGTAACCTCAACTATGATGGATACCTAAGCTATCTATCATAGTCCTATCATCATTTAAGACCTTTACCCATTCTTACATATTTTATTTATACTTAAATGCTATTCCTTAAACTTTCTGGTTTTAAGCAGAATTTTACTCTTACTTGCGCGCCCTAAACGCACTACTTAAACACTCCCATAATTCAAACCAAAATTCATCATGATACATATATGTCCTATGAACCTCTCATTGCTCTCCCAAATTCACTACCCTTTTATAAATACCCCTTAGAAACTCATTAATCCAAAGTGTTTAAAATTTGTCCAGAATCTGACCTTCTAAAAGTATGGCATTAATTACCCAACTTAGACCCCACTATGACCTTATCCAAAATTTAGAGGTCACAAACAATATATGAACTAATTTCTACGTGACTTAGAGCCTCTAACTCAGTGTCTAAGTATTTTTTGAAAAATAAAAACCAAAATTGAAATTCGTCACTGTTTTACACACTGATTTTGTAATGACCATTTTACCCACTTCCTGACCATAAAAACTTATGACGCTGGCCTTTCTAGAAAGTAGACTCTCTGAGGTTATCTCCAGTATGTTGTAAATTATTTATTTGATCTTTTATGATTGAGTTATGCTCGTTACAAAACTGCTTAACTTTCTGCAGTGAATTAAACATCTAATTCGAGTGATTTAAGCCCTAACGCATGATCATATCGCTAATCCAGTCGATCTAATGATTAAACCATCATTATTATAACCTAAACTTTCTAAAAATTAAATACCCTAATTTATAAACCCTAATTTAAACCCTAATCCATCATAATTAAGTTACTAGAATTATAAACAAACTAAAATTAAAAGATCGGATCATACCTTAAAAGTAAAACCCTAAAAAAATCGTCTTCTCTCTTCCTCCTCTCTATGGCCGGTCAAACTATAGGTACTAGGGGTTAGGGATTTATGAATTATATTTATAGGCCTCCTAGTAGAGTTGTAGGTCAAGTCTAATTAGGATTAGATTAGGATTAGGACTTTAAATAATTTTTTTTGTTTTAACCCTTAAATCGGCCGAATGGCCTTTATCTCTTTTTTTTAATTACATATTTATTTATATTTCCTTTAATTTTTATAAAAATCTTAATTAATTTGACTATACCTTTTTGCATAAACGCAGTTTACTACCTTTCTAAAAATAACTTTTCATTTCCAACCTAACTTTCCAAAAATAGAAATTTTACATTTTCTTAACCTAACACTTAAAAGCTAAACCTATCTTAGATAACTAACACAAAATACGTATACGTATATATACTTACACAATTAACTCGCAAACGCTCAATTATCAATAATCATTTCTTTGTCATTAAAAATGAACGAAATGAACTCAACAAATTTTCTCATCATTCTAATCTCATTGAGATGATCACACTCAATAGATTGGTTACCAATACCTCATAAACACATAAAAACACATATAAACACATAAATCACAATAAACCATACTTACAATCAACACATAAATCAACACTAACGGTTTAACTAACCTGCTCAAGTCATGGTTGTCACATTGATCATCATGCTGTCTTTTCTTCTGCTTGAGTAAATCAACAACTACTTGATGTAAGCCTCTCATTCCGCAAGTAGTTGACCTCCATAAAGAGTGTGATGACAGACTTTTGTGTTGCAGGATGATTTGTTTAAAGAACTTGGATACAGTCCATAGTTAGGAAAGTGCACTGTTGATCATACTCATCAAGAGCAACCTTATAAGATGATTTTACTGAATACTTCAGCATCTGCTACTTTTCTGCTTGTTCATTCTTGATCTTACGGATCTTTAAAACTTCTGTCTAAGTTCTTTAGTATGTTTTTAGAGCACCTTTGAAGTGCGTCTCCCAGACTTGATCCAAGTTACTTATTTACCGTAGGTGGTACCTGAGATCTAATTGATGAAAGATTTTTTGCAAAATGATCAACTTGTTTGAGCTCTTAAACACTGTTTTCTAAGACAAATACTATTTGAGAAATGACAAGGAGTGGATCTGGAACTGTTGTAGTAGCTAGAGCTATATTGGTGATTGGTGGTGTAGGGATTGGTGTTGTTTATTGTTGTAGTACAAGTGTGAGATTGGTGACAGAAGGAGGAGGTGGAGGAGCCGTTGAAAGGATTAGTTGTTCGGGAATCACTGATACAGGTACATTGAGTAGAGATGGAGACTGAGTCTGAGGAACTTCTTGTTGGATTTGAATATCCAATAGTGAATTGATCTCCGTATCTGCAGATTCTTTAACAATACTAGCTAGAAAATTATCAGAAGATAGGTTAAGGAATTGATTACCAAAACCAGATGAAACAGACATACCAGAGCTTTTTTGTGTTGTAGAAGCGAAAATAGTTGCCTGATTATCTTGAGCACTATCGACTTTGGCTTGATCATCCTTTACTTCTTCAGTCTTTTCATCTTTCCCAGTTTTAGCAACTTCAGCATCTTTCATCTCCTTGTCCATATCATCATGCACATATTCATCATTAGACACAAACTCATCATCAGTTTCCTTTTCATCATCAGTCTTTTCAATATCAATGCTTTTATCATCATCATCATCGTCATCTTGATCTCTTGCTCCTTTTTCTCTTCATCAGTAGACACCCATTCTATTTCTTCTTCCTCAACCTTTTCTTTTTCAACCCCTTTTATCTCATCTGATTCAGTTGAATAGTCACTCTTATTTTATGAACCCCAATCAATGGCAGAATCAGCTTTGGCTTCAGAAGTACCCTTTGCCTCACCTAGAACCCCTGGTACAGTACCAGTTCCTTCACTTAAGCTTGTAAAGATGACTGTTAACTCATCAGGAACCCCTGGTGTAATACCAGTTCCTTCACTTGAGCCTCCAGCATGTGGCTGACTTTTAAGAGTTTGTTTGATGGCTTTGATTGCTTGCATTGTGTCAACAGCAAGTTGTTCTTCTTCAATCTTCACCTTAATACCTTTTAACTTCTGAGAACGATCACCTGATTTCTTTTTTGGGACATTTAAAGTATCTCTGAAAGTAATACCAGATGGTCTTCTTCTTTCAGTTGGCCTATTAGCTGGTTCAGGATCAAATTCTTCTTCACTGGCAGCCTTTTTTGTTATAATACGTGCATGAGTTTCATGGACACGCCTTGTTTCATCAGCAATTTTAGCATCGGTTTTGCTGATAGACTTTCCTAGCTCAAAAGCAACATCTGGATCCTCAATGATTATGTTGTCATCAATAGTGATTACAGTTTTCTTTTTTGTAGTGACTTCTTGTTGCTTGCCTTTTGAACCTTTACCTCTGGTTTTCTTTGGTGGTACCAAGGCTGTGGAGTAGCCAATGAATGCCTTATAAGCCTCTGATTGCTTGATTGCATCAGTCAGCAACGTGTCTAGAATGGCTTTTCCATATTCTTGATTGTCTTCTCCAATTCTGACAAACTTCATTTCACTCAGAACACCATCATCCTTGATTGTATGAAGACCTAAGGGTAGTCCTTTAGGAACAAATTTATGAACAGAGAGGAAATGGTTGATGATGATTTTAGTGAATCTGGGGTAAGGCATGATTTTACGTCTGCCTTTCTTCAACTGCTTGTTGTCAATTTGATATGAAAAATCCTCCCAAATCAACTCAGCAAAGTCGATGTTCTTCCTATGGAACATACCCATATTATTGCAACTCTAGATTGACGAAGTCTACCATTGCTAGTTGTCTTCCCTGAAAGGCACTTGTTGATAATGGATGCTAAGGTTCTCCAAGGTTGGTGCATATGATCAATGAACATTTTTGGCAGATGAGTCAACGATCCCTTGTATCCGAGTCCAATGAGAAGGTAAGCAGTTCCTCTTCAAATGGAGGTACGATGAACTCTTTTACTTGAACTCTTAGGCAAATGTTTTCGGTGGCGTTATTTGCATATATTTAATCATTTCTCGTGAACTTTCAATACTTAGTAGCATGAATTGCTTGTAGGTTCACTTGAAGATATCTCAAAGATAAACACAACAAAGATCGAGTATTTATACGCTAAAGAACACAACATGCAAGAAAGAAATAAAATTCAAGTTCTAAAGTGTAAATGTGCGCCGCACATACCAATTGTGCACCGCACTTCTCCTTAAGTCAGAAGTAATTAAAGCTTAGTCAAAATTCATCATTAACTCCACAAGTACACCACACTTACTATTTTATGCGCCGCACTTCCTATCTGATTATGAAGAATTAATGAAGACTTAAATGCTACTGCATTAACTCCCTAAGTACGCCGCACTTACAACCTTGTGCGCCACACTTTTTCAATAAATATTTATTACCCTCGCATTTAATCACCAAGTACGCCACACTTACAACCTTGTGCGCCGTACTTTTTCCCTTGACTTAGCCTATAAATAGGGGATGAATTTCACACATTTCAATCATCCCTCATCCAACTACTTCATCCTTCAAACAATCCTCTCATCCATTCTTCACACCACTTTCCACCCATATACCCAAGACACCATAAACACTACACCCTTTTGAAGATTCAAGATCAAACGATCAAGAACAAAGTAGAATATCATAGTAGTATATTGGAATAATGGAAATTCATGTTGAATCATCTTATGTTATGAACCTCATAGCAATGAGAGGCTAAACCTCTCATGACTACTCGGTGACATTATGATAATGAATAAGTGTTTGGTATGGTGGTGATCTCTTCAATCTCAAGCTTATGTTGCAATCGTGTTATATCCTATCTTATCAGTTTTTGCTTATCAACTTAGATTATATAATCATACCGGTATAGGTCAAAAGACCCGTTATGATCTATATGGTTTTAAAGATTTGTCTATGATCTTTATTGTCTGTGTCGAGAAATCCACTTTCGTGAATTGATAAACAAAATAAGTGTTGATATAATAAGTAACTAAACTATTTGAGTGACACATTTGGTCTAGTATACTAAATATAAGTCTTGAGTTAATCAAGTTAATTTGTGAAAACGTTTTCTGACGAGAAATCCTTTTTATAAGTTAAGGTTTCATCTTCGAGGTCTTAACCATTTCCAACACTTATAAATTATTTTCAACTATCCGAGTAGTCATCATTATTATCATTGGTAAAACAAGAAGTTATTTTCATGTAAAAGTTTATTTTCTTTCTGATTATCTAAACACTACTCAAATCCCTGTGGACGACCTGGTCTTACCTAAAAAGATTATACTATATACGTGGGTTATACTTTTACCCGTGTGTTTCCCTATAATAAAATTGGTATTTTCAGTCATTATAAATTTAAAGCTTTTGAAACACATCAATGTTTTTGGCGCCGTTGCCGGGGATTTTTAAGCTGTTCTGTAGTCAACCCTGGAAACTTACTTTAACTCCCCCTCTTTTTCAAAAACCACCATACAATTTTCTCGCAAACTGACCCTAACAATTTCTCTCTTGGATGCATACACGTGCTTCCAATTCTAAACTTGTTGAACCTTTACCTGAACCTGAACGTACTCTGAATCGGATACTTCGATGATGAAACAGGAGAGTTCCATACGATCAAAGAAACAATCCACCACAACACCCATGAATTGTCTACCCGCCAATTCTTAACATCAACTACTTCCGTTACTTTCTTGATATTCCTAAAACTGCAAACGTGTTTGCTATTAAAGGTAACCACTTGACCCTTGTCAAAGGAAACCAATTTGATAGTAGAACCAAAACCAATCCTCATAAACACATTCATGAATTCCTCGGAATCTGCGATATGTTTAAATATAGAGATACTAAAAATGAAGCTATCTGCCTAATGATGGTTCCCCTATCACTCACTGGAGAAGCAAAAACAAGGTTGAACGAACTCAACGAAGGAACTATTAAAACGTGGGATAAACTTCGAACTACTTTCATTATCCGATTCTTTCCCCCAGCTCTTTTTGCCCGACTCCTCGGAGAAATCCGTGCCTTTTCTCAACATGAAAATGAATCTCTGACCTACGCTTGGCTTCGTATTAAAGAAATGCTTTGAAATTGACATGGTCATAACCTTTCCAAAGGTAATATTATCAAAATCTTTTATGATGGTCTCAACGAAATAACCCAAGAAGTTATGAATGCCGCAGCTAGTGGTATTTTCCTCTATAAAAAGCCAAATCAAGCTTATCAGCTTCTCGAAGATAAAGTCTTACTCAAGCTCGATTGGGCTAAAAATGAAAAAACCAAATCATCTCTTAAAAAAACTGTTGCTTTCACCGATGAAGGTAATAATAATTATGATACTGACAAAATTTATTGCCCGAATGGATGCCATGGCCATAAAAATAGATGCTCAGTACAAAGAACTCCAATCTCGTGCTAAACAACCAACATCCGATCTTGTCGATGATGACATACCCATGTCCCGTGAAGAAGAAGCTAAATTCATGCAAACTTTCTGTAAGACTCGTTTTTACAATGATTACCGCGACCGAGACTCGAATCGCGATAATTGGTGTTCAAGCGGACGGAATGATTATAATCGAGACAACTACCAATCCAATACCGATGATAAACCATATGATCTTTAGAAACAATTCAACGATTTCATGAAGTCTCAGCAATCAACCAATGCTTTTATCAAAGAAACATTCATGGACCTCAAAACTCAACTCGAAACAGTAGCAAAAAATCATCAAGCTTCAATCCATAATCTTGAAACTAAGTTTGACAGACTTGCTGGCAAGCAATCTGGTCGACCTTCTTGATCTCTTCCAAGCAACACTCAACCAAACCCACGAGGTATCAATTCTAAAGCTTACCAACCGCCACAAGCTCGTAACGAGCATGTGAATGCCGTATTCACAAGAAGTGGTAAATCCTACAATCTACCAGAAAACCTGAATGAAGAACAAAACAAAACCAAAAACCCTATCAACTTCGATAGCAATGATGAAGACGATGAACCTACACCACAACCAAAGATTCAAAACCAGAAACCAGTTAAAGAAACAACATTACCCAAACCATACAAACCAAAAATTCCGTATCCTTAACGCCTTAGAAAAGAAGAAATGGAAGCCCAATACGGAAAATTCCTCGACATGATCCGAGCCGTTCGAATCAATATACCTCTTGTGGACGTCTTAGCCAGAATGCCTAACTATGGAAAATTTCTCAAAGAACTCATAAGCAACAAGCATAAAATTGAACAAATTTCTGTCGCTTTTCTTTATAACACCCCGTGATTTTAGGTCATGTTACGACTCCAAGTTTTCATTATTTAACTATTTTCTTTTATTATTTTAGCTTGTTTCGCATAGCTATGTATCTAAACCATGTTGGTTATATCGCGTATGCTCGAAAAATTCAACGTTTAGCTAGAAACGCCAACTAAACTTATGAAGACCTTACTTGATCCCTTCATATTCGCCATTTAATTCATTTTCATGAAAAGTTAAGTTACTTTGTTACACTCATTATTAGTATCCAAGTAAGAACCCATTAAAAACAATCTACAACAAAACTTTAACTTTAATAATTTAGGAAGCTAGATAAAGCAAAAATAAAAACCCTTGTATCCCTACAATCTAGCATGAAGGCAGACATATTTTCCCCCATACATACATGTATCCACCTTTAAATTTTATTAGATAAGCACAAGTATTACTAGCCCCTCTTTATCCTCCTTAAACCACCGGTTAAAAGCCCACACCCATTCTCTCCTTAACCCATAAACTCTCGTGAATATATTGACTGCTTTTCTCATTGGTTTTGCTCCCACGTCTTATACAGTTTCCACCTTTTAGATACTATACATTGACCGATTGAAACCCAAGAAATCCTTTACCCTATTTGAATTAACAATAGAATGTGACTCAAGAGTGAGATACTATGCATGCCTTGCTATGTGAGTATAAAAGGGCTTGCATACTCCTTGCAAACAACAGGCGACATAGAAGATATAATTCTATCAGATTCACACTTCATTATCCCTCTTTGGGTTCTTGTTCTCTTGATCTCGACGCATACACAACACACAAACAAACCCGCACCCTTTTGTACCTTCATCATATACAAAAATCCTAACCCTAACTAGTCCCTTTTCGACCATCAATCAAACAAGCAGAAGTAGGAGTTTGGAGCTTGAGGGTTCGTCAAGAAGTGGGTGAAAGCTCGTGGTTAGGCTATGGATTGCGAAGTGGGTTGAGTCGTAGGGTTGCGTTGGTTTAAAATTAGGGTTTTTCGTGTGGGTTCAACCCCATAACCAAATTTTCCTCAACTCTTGTGAGTCCTACGTTCTTACTACATTACTTATACTTCATATGCGATTCTTATGTCATAGTGTTGCGCTTAAAACCTATTAAGAAAGAACACCCTTTTCTTTTGTACACTATCTGATATGAAGTCGAATAATATTATAACATCCATAAATTTGTAAAGTGACCAATAAGTTATGAGCATACCAGGGTATTGGGAGTAAAACTTAGCCCCCTTTGTAGTTTAAACGCGTTGAATTAATAGAAAGAAAAGTGTATATGCATCATTAGTTTAAGGACGCAGTCCACCACTATGATTTTAGGTAAGATATTCGACATCTAAGATTGGTCATAAAAATCAACACATTGATTATTTCAAAAATAGGACGAGTAAGGATTAGTTCGCCCCTGAAATCATTTATTTTCGTCAAGTAGATAAAAAGTTATAAGACCTCAAAGTAGACGTGCAAAACTGTCACTTTTGCCCTCTTTTGTAAAACAGCCAGCGAACGTTTTTCGTTGAATTACTGTGTCAATTTTACTAACTGAAATGTCAAACCAATTATTGTTACTTAAAGCCTGAAGTGTCAACTTTAAGCTAGAACAAACGTCACCCTTTTTCGTTTAGTATTCTGCTCACAAATCATGTGTGCACTTGGCTGTTTGTCACGAGTGTCGACAATCTGTCGAACACTTGGCGTGCACTCAGCCAGGTCTGCCCAACGTGCACCCTCACCTTTCGACTACTTTTTGACCTAGTTATCGACCCCGTCACACAAAGTTTATAAAAGATGAACGATAGCCAGTAGGTTATAGATTATTAAGGTATTTTTATTTTGTCCTAATGTTGTGTAACGAGGCCACAATCTGACCCTAAAACTCTGACCACGCAAACAATGCAAGCTGAAACCAACCTTTTATTTTTCTAAGTATAAACTGCCTTCCGCGTTATGTTTAGGCCTTGTTTTAACACGTTAGCTAATTTTTAGGCCAAACACTTAAAAGAAATAGGAAATTGTAGATACCAGCTGAGACTTCACAATAACATTATTCTGGTTTCATTGTTGTTAACTAACGAATCCGTAATTAGTTCGTAAAACTCTAAGCCACCTCATATTAAAACTTGATCATGTATATGCTTAACTCAAAAAGTAAACGTCAACGTTTCGTCTAATTAATTAACATACTTAGAGACCAAACCAAGGGCTGACCTAAAATTATATTTTAAAGGTATTCTACGACCTAGTTTCTTAAAGGTTCGAAGCCGTAAATTATATACTTATATTTTGACCGCGTTGACCCAATAAAGTTGACCATTTTAAAACAAGAAATTGTTTTCAAACGTCATTACTTTAAATAAAGTTCAAGCACACACTAAGGACGAGATTGAAAGTATTTATATTATGATTTTTCCATTGAGTGAATATGTATTATTTACTCATAGGTTGCGGATAAAGTCTTTTGCAATGTTTTTTGTGCCTTTACCTTGCTTCTACGTTATCATTACTTGAGGTGAGTTTATAGTCCCTACTTTTATACTTTTTCCATCATTTATCAAATCTCGGGGATGAGATCATGTTTGTTTTACAACATGGATGCAAGTACATTTTAAATTCAAATATTACGAGTTTGCCTAAGTAGCTATAACCCACTATGCTCATCATCATGAACTGTTAACTGCATAGATGTAATTGTTAATTGCATTATGAGAGCGCGAATGTTGTAAATAGATCTATTTGGGATTAACATCCCCGTTCGGGCAAGTAGCGCTTGCTAGTTTATTGGTTGGCCGGAAACGACGAACGTATACCATTTGGACTCATGAATGTTATGGGTTGAACATCTACATTGGGCAAAGTCATTTATGTGTATTTGATATACATATATTGTTTAGCTTCGGTGTCATGAGCTTAATGCATTTTGTAATACATTTTTGTGATATTGTATTTGTTACTTTATTACAGGGGAATCTTGCTATCCGCTTCATTAAATTTATAAACCTATAAATTCACCAACATTATTGTTGACAGTTTAAACATGTTTTCTCAGGTCAATAAGGTGCAAGTCATGGATACATTGGATGGTCGTCTTTTGAAGTCATATTATCATAAAGATTTGCATGCATTACATTTTAGAATATTGATATGTTGTGAAATCTTTACTTTTTTAAGTTAAACATGTTAAGCCCATGAGCTTTTGTAACGAACCATTTATTAAATCCAATGTATCCGTTTCTAAACGACTTCTATAAAGGTCGTTCTCATATCTTATGCTATTGATCTATGAAGTAATACCCCCAGAACATCATATTCCGCTGTGGCCCATTTTGGGGGTGTTACATGAGCTTCGGCTGCCTGAATTTATACTTTGAATGAAAGAGCAAAACTTTGTTTCCGTGTTTGAGTTCTTTCCTTATCGTTAGTTTCCTGTCATGCGAGACTTTGGTTCTTGCCTTGTATAGACGAGAGTTTTCATTGGCTTGATGTCTTAGTTTGTCTAACTCGTGTAATTGAAATATTCGCTTCTCACCAGCAGCGATGAGATCTGGGTTACAGATTTTCAGGGCCCAATATGCACGGTGTTTAATTTCAAATGGCATGTGATAGTTCTTTCCATATATGAGTTTGTACGATGTTGTTCCGGTCGGTGTTTTGTATGCTGTACGAAAAGCCCACATAACGTCATCAAGTTTTCTTGACCAGATAGCGGGACTGTCTTTAACAGTCTTTTTAAGAATTCTTTTAAGAGCTCTGTTTGTGTTTTCAACTTGACTAATTGTTTGAGGGTGGTATAATGTAGAGAATCGGTGGTTAACTCTATATCTTTTTATAGTCTTCTCCATTATCTTGTTGCGGAAATGAGTTCCTCTATCGCTTATGAGAGCTTTTGGCATTCCAAAATGGCAGGATAGTTTCTTTAAAAAAGTAATAACAACTCTGGCATCGTTTGTTGGTAGAGCTTGACTTCAGCCCATTTAGAAACATAGTCGACAACGACTAAGATGTATTTGAATTTGTATGATTTTGAAAAGGGTCCCATGAAATCGATACCCCATATGTCAAAAATTTCACATACTTGAATGTTATTTAAGGGCATTTCATCACGTTTTGAAATATTTCCTGTCTTCTGACATGCTTTGCAAAGGCGAGTTTGAGTATGAGCTTCTTTGATGATGGTTGGCCAGTAGAAACCTGAGTCTACGAATTTTTTAGCTGTTGTGTTTGGTTCATAATGTCCATCAGTCGGTCTGTGGTGACATTGATCTAAAATCGTTCGGGTTTCTGGTCCAGAGATATAGAGTTTGATCATACCATCAAAACATACTTTAAAGAGGTAAGGTTCCTCCCAGAAGTAGTGTTTGATGTTCAAGAAAAAAAAATCTTTTACTGACACGTCATTCCTTTAGGTATGATGATACGTCATTCCTTTAGGTATGATGTCACTTGCTAAGTAATTTTCAAAGTCTACAAACCAGGGTTCGTCTTCAGTGTTTATTTCCATAAGAGTTTCTCTATGAAAGTTATCATTGACTTCACTGTCATCACTTGTTTCATCATTTTCAATTCAAGATAGGTGGTCGGCTGCAACATTTTATGTACCTTTTCTATCTTTTATTTCGATGTCAAATTCTTGTAAGAGCATAATCCAACGGATAAGGCGTGGTTTAGCATCTTGCTTCTTGAATAGGTGCCTAAGAGCTGAGTGATCAATGTGCACAATCGTCTTTGATAATACCATATAGGATCAAAATTTGTCAAAAGCAAAGACTACAGCCATAAGTTCTTTTTTAGTGATTGTATAGTTCTGCTGAGCTGCGTTGAGATTTTTGCTTGCAAAGTATATCCGATGAAAATTCTACCTTTTTTTTACCTAAGATTTCTCCAATTACGAAATCACTTGCATCACACATGAGTTCAAAAGGAAGACTCCAGTTTGGGCTTACGATCACAAGAGCACATGTGAGCTTTTCTTTTAATATCTTGAATATGTTTTGACATTCTTCATTGAATTCGAACGGAGTATATTTTTCGAGTAACTTGGTGAGAGGACGGGTTATTTTTGAGAAATCTTTAATGAATCTTCGTTAGAAACCGGCATGTCCTAGAAAGCTTCTAATACCTTTGATATTAGTGGGTGGTGGAAGTTTTGAGATTACATCGATCTTTGCTTTGTTGACTTCGAGGCCTGCTTCGGAAACCTTGTGTCCAAGCACAATTTCTTCTTTAACCATAAAGTGACATTTTTCCCAGTTAAGGACAAGATGTGCATCTTTACAACGTTGAAGCATTTTATCGAGGTTGTTTAGAAAGTGATCAAAAGAGCTTCTGAAGATGGAGAAAGCGTCCATGAATACTTCGACTAATTCTTTGATCATGTCATGAAATATAGCCAACATGCACCTTTGGAAAGTAGCTAGAGCATTACATAAACAGAAAGGCATTCGCCTATAAGCGTATGTACCAAAAGGACATGTGAATGTTGTTTTTTCTTGGTCCATAGGATCGATTGGAATTTGAAAATATCTGGAAAAACCATCAAGGAAACAGAAATATTTATTTTCTGCGAGTCTTTCTAACATTTGATCCATAAAAGGCAAAGGAAAATGAACTTTTGTAGTTGCTTCATTAATTTTTTGATAGTCAATACATACTCTCTAACCTGTAACAGTTCTTGTTGGGACAAGTTCATTTCTTTCGTTAGTAACAACTGTGATATCACCTTTCTTCTGTACACTATGAATCGGGCTTACCCAAGGGCTATCAGCGATTGGATAAATAATACATGTATCGAGCAGTTTAACTATTTTCTTTTTAACATCTTCTTTCATGTTTGGGTTTAATCTTCTTTATTTTTGAACAACTGGTTTTTTGTCTTCCATGAATTGAATTTTATGTTTACAAAAAGATGGACAGATTCTAGGAATGTCTGTTATTTTCCAAGAAAAGGCTTGCTTGTTTCTTTTAAGAACGGATACGAGCTTATTTTTGTTTTCTTCAGAAAGCTGGGATGATACGATAACAGGGAGAAAAGAGGGTTCTTCCAAGAATACATATTCCATGTTATCAGGAAGAGGTTTAAGTTCAAGATCTGTAAGAGGTTCTTCAAGAGATGTTTTGATCTTGTAATCGGTGCTAAAGGTGATTTTTTCGAATGGTGGTTCTTCGATGTCAGATTCGGATTCAGAATTTTCATCGGCAGTCATTGCCATGAATCCATCGAATTCAGCAAAGAGTTTTTCTTCAAGGATGGTTCCTTCGATGGAATGGAGGATTTTACTACCTTCGTCGAGAAGAGCATCAAAATCTTCTTCTCAGATTTCGTCGATGACGTCAATACTGAAACATGTATCATCATTTGAATAGGAGTGTTTCATTGTAGAATCGATGTGAAAGATCATTCGTTCATTTTCAACTTCAAGATTGATTTGCTTCTGGTTGACTCGAATTACTGCATCGGCAGTGTGAAGAAAAGGTCTTCCTAAGATTAAAGAAACTTTACTATCTTCTTCCATTTCTAGAATAACAAAATCGGCAAAGAAGATGAATTTACCAACTTCAACGGGCATATTTTCAGCTATTCCAACAGGGTATTGGAATGATCGATCGGCTAATCTTACGCTCATTTTAGTGGGTTTAAGAGTTTCAAGAGATAATTCCGCGTATAAGGAATACGGCATGAGATTAATGCTAGCACCAAGGTAGGCTAAAGCATTGCATGAGAAAGCTTTGTTAAAATTACATGGAATAAGAAAACTTCCAGGGTCTCCAAGTTTTGGTGAAACTTTGTTTTGAAGTATGGCAGAACTTTCATCGCTCAGGAAAGCGGCTGAGATTTGTTCAATTTTATGTTTATTATTTACGAGTTCATTTAGTAAATTTTCCATAGTTGGGCATTCCAGCTAAAACATCAACAAGTGGTACGTTGATTCGAACGGCTCGAATCATGTCGAGGAATTTTCCATATTGAGCTTCCATTTTTTCTTTTCTGAGGCGTTGAGGATATGGAATTTTTGGTTTGTATGGTTTAAGTCTTGGTGTTTCTTTAACTAGTTTTGGTGTTTTAGGTTTGGGTTGAGGTGTAGGTTCATCATCTTCATCATCGCTATCAAAGTTGATAGGAGTTTTGGAATCGTTTTGTTGATCATTTGGGTTATCTGGTGGGTCATAGGATTTACCATTCCGTGTAAATACGGCATTTAAATGCTCATTTCGAGCTTGTGGTGGTTGGTAAAGTTTAGATGAACTACCTTTTGGGTTAGGTTGAGTGTTGTTAGGAAGAGAACCAGAAGGTCGACCGGATTGCTTGTCAACAAGTCTGTCGAATTTAGCTTCAAGATTTTGAATCGAGTCCTGATGGTTTTTGGTTGTTGTTTCAAGTTTGTTTTTAAGATCCATGAAAGTGTCTTTGACAAAATAGTTGGTCGAATGTTGAGCTTTGATGAAATCGCTTAGTTGTTTTTGAAGATTGGGTTTATCATCAGAGTGAGGTTGATAGTTGTCTCAGTTGTAATTGTTTCTTTCGCTTGAACGCCAGTTATCGCGGTTGGAATCACGGTCACGGTGATCATTGTAAAAATGAGTACGATGGAAGGTTTGCATGAATTTGGCTTCTTCTTCACGTGACATGGGAATGTCATCATCGTCAAGGTTTGATTGTTTTGAACGAGATTGAAAATCTTTATACTGAGCATCCATTTTTATGGTCATGGCATCCATTCGAGCTATAACTTTATCAGTTTCAGAATTACTGCTACCTTTGCGGCGAAAGCAACGGTTTTCTTAAGAGACGATTTGGTTTTTTGGATTTTAGCCCAGTCGAGCTTGAGTGAGACTTTGTCTTCGAGAAGCTGATAAGCTTGATTTGGAGTTTTATAGAGGAAAATACCACCAGCTGCGGCATTTAGAACTTCTTGGGTTATTTCATTGAGACCATGGTAAAAGATTTTGATAATGTTGCCTTTGGACAGGTTGTGACCATGGCAGTTTCTCTTCATACGAAGCCAAGCATCGGTGAGAGATTCGTTTTCATGTTGAGAAAAGGCTCGAATTTTTCTAAGGAGTCAATCGAAAAAAGCTGGGGGAAAGAATCAGCTAATGAAAGTGGTTCAAAGTTCATCCCACATTTCGATAGTTCCTTCGTTGAGTTCGTCCAGCCATGTTTTTGCTTCTTCAGTAAGTAATAGGGGAAACATCATTAGGCGGACGACTTCATTCTCAGTGTCTCTGTATCTAAACATATCGCATATTCTGAGGAATTCATGAATGTGTTTGTGAGGATCGGTTTTTGTTCTACCATCAAATTGGTTTCCCTTGATGAAATTCAAGTAGTTACCTTTAATGGAGAATTCGTTTGCAGTTTCAGGAATGGTGATTGCGAAATCGGTAGTCAAAGCGACGATATGGTCGGCAGCCCACATGAGTTCATCATCCATTAGATTGTAATTTCAAAGAATATCAAGGAAGTGACAAAAATAATTGATGTTGAGAATTGGTTGATAGACAATTCTCGGGTGTTGAGGTGGATTGTTTCTTTGTTCGAATGGAACTCTTATGTTTTGTCGACGAAGTCTTCGATTCAGAGTATGTTCGGGTTTAGGTAATGGTTCAACAAGTTGAGATTTGGAAGCATGTGTATGCATCCTAGGGAGAATTTATTTGGGTCAGATTGCCAAAAAACTGTACGGCAATTTTTAAAAAGAGGGAATGTTAAAAATTATTTTTAAAGGTCTGATTAAAGAACAGCTTTTGAAATCCCCGGCAACGACGGCAAAAACTTTTGATGTGTTTTGAAAGCTTTAAATTTATAAGACTGAGATTACCGGTTATTAGATGGAAACACACGGGTCAAATTATAACCCACGTATGTAGTACAATCTTTTTAGGTAAGACCATGTCGTCCACAGGGATTTGCGTAGTGTCGAATAATCAACTGAAAAATAAACTTTAACAAATGTAAGAAATATGACTACTCGGAAAATTTCATATAATTTATAAGCAGTGGTAATAGTTATGATCTTAGATTTAGGACTTTAATTTATGAAAAGTATCTTCTTGTCAGAAAATGTTTTCATAAATTAATTTGGTTAACTTAAGAGTTACGTTTAATTAACTCGATTAAATGTGTCACTCAAATAATCCAGTTACTATTATATCAAATCTATTTTTGTTTATCAAATAACGTAAGTGGATTTCTCGTCACAGACGATAAAGATCATAGACAAATCTTTAAAACTATATAGATCACAACGGGTCTTTCGACCTATACCGGTGTGAGTATATAATCAAAGTTGATAAGATAAGATACGATAGGATTATAACATAAGCTTAAGATTTAAAGATCGTAATTATACCAAACGCTTATTCATTATATTATTTTCACCGAGTAGTCATGAGAGATTTAGCCTCTCATGGCTATGAAGTTCATAACAAGATTAAATGGAATAACAAGAAACATATTGTATCCGAGTAAGAATATGGATCAAAATTCTCCCCGTAACAAGTATGGAATCGAAATACAACCTTTTTATTCTTATAAAATCTATGATACTCTTCTTCGTTCTTCGTGGTTTGATCTTTAATCTTCAAAGGTTTATGGTGTTTTTGGAATGAAGGATTGGAGATATGATAATTTGGTGAGTGGGAAATTATGTGAAGTGATGAAGAAGAGGTATTTGAGTGGGATATGATTAAGTGAAGTGAGGAATGGAAGAAATGTGTGAAAATTCGGCCACTATTTATAGGCTAAGTTTGGGGTAAAAGTGCGGCGCACTTGGTGATTAAATGCAAGGAGAATTTAATGATAATTGAGAAGTGTGACGCATAAAAATATCTGTGCGGCGTACTTGGGGTATAAATGCAATCTTTATTTAATTGACTTTAATTCTTGGACTTCGTTGAGAAGTGCGGCGTACTTATGTCTTTTTCAGCCTTGAGTCTTTTTCTTTTCTTTTATCTTGCTTTCCAATAATCAAAAACACTTGAACTTTATTTCCTTTGAGCTCGGGATGACTTCAAGTGAACCTGCACGTAATTTATGCTATTAAGTATCGAAAGTTTACGAGAAATGATAGAATATATATAAATAATGCCGCAAAAAACATGTACAATTTAGGCGTTATTAGTACGCATACCCATTCCTACAAACAAAACACGGATAGACGGTTAGTACACACAACAATGGCAAACTCTTCTATTAACACCGAACAAAACAAAAACGAAATTTAAAGGTTTCCTCTTTCCTGGCAAGATTGACAAAACCCACCATTGTAAATGCCCTCCTACTCACTATTGAATTAATATCATCTTTGTTATCATATTTAGCAAACCACCATTTATAAACAGTTAACCTTTGGTGGAAAAAAAACTGGTCAGGCCAACCCAACCCACACCATATTTTTACACATTTGACGTGCACCCAACTTGCCCATTTTGCTACCTCTACTTTTTTGCTTAAGGATTTAAATTGTTGTAAATATGTTTAAGTTGTTGGTCACAAGTAAAGCCTTGTGGGAACTGCGATTTTTATAACTATAGCACTTAAAGTCAAGAAACACATTTATGATCTATCATAATTATCATAAATTAGTAACGGACTCATTATATTTTAATATCTCATAAACGGTACAGATTTATACTATCGAGTATCGACTATGCTATAGCCTTTTCATTTTATCATTTATAGTTTGAAGAAATCAGTACATTTGACATAACTTTTTATCCTTTTGTAAGTCTACTCATTCTTCTCTGAATTGATTGTCAGGTTCTTTGGCCTGCATGTGGTTGGCAGCCTGTTTCATTGATCGATCTGATCAATGATGCCAATGTCAAAAAGGCATATAGAAAGGCAACTTTATGTATCCATCCTGATAAAGTGCAACAAAAAGGAGCTATTCTTCAACAGAAATATGTTGCTGAGAAGGTCTTTGATATACTTAAGGTACTTAATTAATCAACTTAACCTAACATAGTTAAAGATTAAAAATAAAGTGTACCACTTATAAAAATACAATGTGTACATTAAAGAGTTTCAATAAGTTACCTGACACTTATTTCAAATCTAAATTGAGTGCTTTTACTGCCACATCTCAAATGGCATCTCTTTTTCTTACAAGGACATTTGTCTTGGTCATTTTATGTAAATTTGTCAACACTCAAGTAGCTAATCACCTTATTATTCTAAGTCTACAAGTTTACATCTGATTTACCAGACATTATTAATATGTTTACATCAATGCTTTCATTCTTCAAAGGCACATGCACAGCCAAACAACCACTTATGATGTAGTTTTTTTTTTCTTTTTTCTTGGCATTCATGTTATTATATTTTAGATATACAAAATAAGTAGTCGAGTATTGTGGTGGATTTGTCATAATTTTGAGTTTGATATGTTAACAGGAGGCTTGGAATATGTTCAATTCAGAGGAACTCTTTTAAGTCCATCACCTTTCTACCAATTACTAATCACTACAAGAAATAATATTTTTCATTGGAAAAAATGATGTAAACATGGCAAGCTGGGAAATTTTGCAATCGAAAGCTATTAGGCTACTTTGTTATCTTGCATTGTTTAGTATTATCTATATTATTATGATTATGAAGCGAACCCGCCCGTTGGCCGGGTTATGTTACTATTAAATATATTATATGAACACTTTCCTTTTCTTTTCTCCATTTTTTTGTTTAAGATATATGCTGTTATTCATTATTTATGTACGTCCGGTTAGAATTCGTCAAATTTTATTATGAAGCTAGCCCGCCCATCCGGGCGGGCTATGAAACTAGTAAATATATATAGTGGAAGGGATTGTATACTTTGATTATGAGAGCGCTATTAATTGAAGTTTATTTTGTTGTTTGTAGTATCAATAAAATTACATTTCACAATCTCTTAACTCTTCTAAGCTTACACTTCTTTTTGTTGTTTTTTTTTGGAACGGCGATTTTTATTAAGAAAAGACTAGCAAGAAGCTAGAACTACAAAGTGATTAAATGGGGGTTTTTAAGCCAATCATTCCAGCTGAATGATGCTTTACTTCTACTTTTACACCAGTGAAAAGAATTTAAAACAACGATATCAAAAATGGACGACTTCAAAGGAGCTTTGTCTTCAAAAATCATCTTGTTGCGATATGTCCAAATATTCCACCACATAACATAGAAGATACCTTCAAGCATCACCTTGTGATTGAATGGAAGCCGCAGGGAAGCCAGCCAAGAACTCCAATCAGTATAGTTGTTGGTGTCGAATTCCCACCAAGTAGCGATTTTATGGGTGATTTGCTTGGCCATAAGACAACTAAAGAACAAATGATCAGTAGTCTCAATACCAGCATCACAAATAGGGCAGGTTAGGGATGAGATATCAATGCCGCATCTAGAAATGTTGAACCGAGAAGGAAGCGCATCCATCTTAATTTTCCAAGCTAGCACATTTATCTTAATGGGAACAAATTTGACCCATCTAGTCATGGAGTGTTTTGACTTAAGGCGGTTTGCATCGATAACTTTGCGGATAGAAGCCACTGAGAATTCCCCTGATCCCTCTAAGGACCAAACCCATCTGTCAATCTTAGGAGTTACAGTGACAGAATAACCAAATTGACAAGAGCATCAAATTGAACTTGCTCTATACCACCCCTAGCCGTGCGACGAAAAGAACTGTCAAGACTAGAGTCATCAAGTTTAGAACGAACATATATCTCCTTATGATTTTCAAGAGCAAATAAACGAGGAAAAGTATCTTTGGCAGCTCCAGACCCGGACCAGTTGTCGTACCAAAAAGAAGTCGATTCTCCATTGCCCAGCTTAAGACGAATCCACTCAGACACATTTACACCAATTTTCCGAAGCTCCTTAACCTCTTTCAGAATGGATATCCAGCAAGATTTAATTCTGGTGTTTCGGACCAGATCAACGTTACCGTCCTTGCCGTGAATGGCTGTGATAATTTTCGACCAAAAAGAATGTTTTTGATCATAGAATTTCCACAACCATTTAATCATAAGACCACGATTAATAGCAAAAAGACTAGAGACGCCCAACCCACCCTTATCCTTATCTGCTAAGACATGGCTTCATTTCACCCACGAGGCTTTACGACTATCATACTCATGACCATTAAAAAAGTTACGTCTAATATATTCCAGTTTTTGGAGAACACCCAAGGGGACCCGAAAAATAGACATATGGAAAATGGGAATCGAACCAAGAACTGATTTGAGGAGAGTTAATCGACCACCAATAGATAAGGTATTCATTTTCCACTTAGAAAGACGAGAGCGAACCTTATCAATAACTTCATTCCACGCCTCTGTTCTAGACATATTTCCACCCACTTTGGTACCTAAATAAGAAAATGGCATATTAAGAGTAAGACAACCCAATTTTCCAGCCGCTTGATGAACAATGTTACGGTTCACATGAATACCCATAATTTTGCTTTTGCTCATATTTATTCGAAGGCCCGGCGCATAAAAGAAACAACTCAAGACATAGATAATGGTATTTATGTTTCTATCATTCCACTGACCCACAAATATGGCATCATCCGCGTAGAACATATGCGATAAATTAGTCGATTGATTAAGGTTGATCCCTGTGAACTTACCAGCATCCACCACCTTTTGAAAAGAGATATGTAAACATTCCATAACCAGGATAAATAAGAAAGGAGAGAGCGGATCACCTTGCTTCAAGCCTTTAAAAAATTGAAATTCTTCGGTAGGGCTCCCATTAATAAGAATCGAACCACGCGAAGATACAAGGCATTTTTGAATCCACTCACACCATTTGTTCCCAAAACCGAATTTTCTTAGAATATCGTCCAGAAAATCCCATCGAACGGAATCAAACGCTTTCTCAAAATCGACTTTAAAAATTAAAGCATGCTTCTTTTTGCGTTTGCACCATTGAATCACTTCATTAAGAATGAAAGGACCATCAAGAATTTGCCTCCCTTTGATAAAAGCCGATTGAACATCACTAACAATATCCCCTATGACCTTCACGAGCCGATTGGTCAAAATTTTCGCTATAATCTTATATATACTCCCAATAAGACTAATTGGCCTAAAATCCTTGACCAAATTAGCATCAGGGATTTTAGGAATAAGAGCTATGAAAGAAGAGTTACAACCTTTTGGAATATCCACATTCGTGAAGAAATGATTTATAGCCTTAAAAACATCTTTTTCAATGGTGTCCCAGAACTGACGGTAAAAACCAAAAGAAAAACCATCCGAGACCAGGGAGGATTTTCTCTAAAAAACCACTATCCCGCCAGCTTGGTTTCAGCTCTGAGCGGTCACATCACATTTATGTAGATTTGCTGCTGGGAGGGTAAGGAAAGGGAGTTCGGAAAAGTCATATCAATCGTAGCACGCTGGTCTGGAGGTTTATCAAACCTATTTCGAAAGTGATTATAAAATTCACGTTTAACAGCATTTGGATTTTCCTGCCAAGAACCATCAACCATAACCCCTTATTATTTCATTTGTATGCGCTTTGTCCGCTTTTTGTTCAGAATCCCATGAAAGAATCGAGAATTCTCATCACCTTCAATTGACCACTTGATTTTGGCTTTTTGAGCAAAGTCCATCGCATGGATTTTTTCAATGTTTTGAAGATCATTGAGAATTTCGATACGTTTAGCCACAAGAATGTCAGAACCTTTACCACTATCAATGTCAACGTCAATCAACCGAAGATCCTCTTTATACTTATCCTTCAGACTTCTATTGCACTGAGTATTACACTTAAGCCAATCCTTGATACTAGCTTTAATAAATTTCAGTTTACCCATTAAATTACGCATACCATTAGCAGAGTCAACAGGGGCCAAATTCCATTGCCCGGTAACGAAGGATTTAAAACCATCTAGCTCCAACCAATGATGAAAGAATCGAAACGAGGTCGGCCCATAATCATAAGACATCTCACGCAATAAGATAGGTCGATGATCAGAAATAAATCTGTCCAATGAGATGGCTGAAATATTTGGGCATTTAATAAGCATATTTTCCGAAGTAAAAAACCTATCAAGCTTGCTCATTTTTGAGGCAGACTTATGACACCAAGTAAATGTGCTACCACCAAGAGGAACTTCCACCAGACCCGCAGTGGTAATGAAGGAATTAAAATCATCCGCACCTTGAACATTAAAGACGGAGCCAAATCTATCTGATCTATGACGCACTTCATTGAAGTCTCCCATCACAACAACTTCCCCTTTCCAACTCTTAATAGAATGACCCAAATAATCCCATAATTGACGTTTATCTCTATGATCATGCGGACCATAAACCACAACCACAAGCAAGTTAGAACCATTCTTAAGCCACACACCCCGAAGAATAACAAATGAATCAGAAATCGTATGACTAGTTTTCTGAAAAGAAACGGGATCCCAAACACATAGGATACCACCTGAATTACCAACCGAGTTGCTATGGGAAAATTCAAAAGCATAATTACCCCAACAGCATTTGACACAACTGAGATCCATAGTCTCCATCTTAGTTTCTTGAAGAGCTAAAAAGTTCACTTTATTCTTTACACATAACTCTCGAACCCAATCTTTTTTGGCCTTTTGGGCAAGGCCTTGGATGTTTAGAGATAGAAAATTCATCGATAAACCATCGATGCTCCTTGAGATTTAATAATCTCTGCCATATTAGCTTCACAACCATCCATGTTAAATCCCATTGTCTGACCAACATTAACAATTTCTTCCATTACATTCAGAAACGAACCACCAGAAGCTATAGATTTCTTGAAACTCCCTGAACATACAGATGTCGATTTTGAATCTCCAAAAATTTTAACATTATCAAAACAATTATTAGCCACATCCCCGTTATTTTCCTCCAGATTGTTATTTGCACAACTTTCGCTAAAAGTATCCTGATTCTCAGCAATGTTTTCTGATCTTGCATCATCACATTTTGTAGCAGGTGGTGTATAGCCCGGAGGATGACTTAAGCTACTCTCAGAATCCTTTTCTTTCTTATTCAAAGAGTCCTTACGGTTGAGCAAAGAGTATATGTTAAAAGGATCTTCTGACTTCTCCAAATTCTTGACAGAATTCATCTCGTCATCACATTTGTTCACCAATTCTTCATCCTCAATGATAGTATCAGGAACCTTCTCTGAGTCGCTATTCTCTTCAATATCTTCAGACTTTTGAACAACATCCTCATCGTCCGTAGAATTGATATCATCGTTGTCAATTTCATCAGTAAAGTCAGGGGCCCAGCCTGGAGTTTCAATGGCTCTAATCCAAAACATCTTACCCCGGTGGATAATTTTGAAATCTTCATTAATACTTTTTCCAGATTTCATATGGATACAAAGTCTTTTAGAATGGTAGCATGTTTCCTCCTCATCGTCCACATCTAATAGTTTACCCCATTTTTCTGCAACACGAGCAAATGTATTCCTAGTCCACAATTTAAATGGAATACCTTCCACTTCGACCCACGCTATTCTACCTTCCACCTCAAATTCAGGTGTAACTTTGACAACTTGGGAGAACCACGACCTTACACTAGTGCTTTCCTGAAATTTAAGTAATGCTTTCTCGAACTTAAACTCCAGCATCACCCATAATTCCCCCATATATTTGATTACAATATCCGAAAACCCCTCATTACCCAATGCCACTTTGAGATTAGCAAGAGAGGCGAATTCTTTCACCTTTCCCAAAATTGAATTATGAATTATCAACAACAATCGGCTTACCTTGAGCTTTAGGTGTTGGATGTACAAAAGACTTCGGTACCCCTGCCCTTTCTTTCTTTCCAGAAGCTCTTTTTCCTAAATTATTGTATGGTCTTTTTGCCTTTTCACCTCGCACACGATTCCACAGCTTCCCGTTTGCCTCAAAATTCGGCTTGTAAAACATCTGATAAATCTTGTGAGTGACTTCCTGCGGAGCTCGATGTGGTGTCCGATTTCATTTTTTTAGCCCAAGATTTGTCGGTGAATGTGGTCTCACATAGATCCTTAGCCGATATCGAATCTGGGAAATTAGTGACAAAGACCGATGTGGAAATCCTATCTACATCATCCTCCTTGGTTCTGAAATTACTCATTGGAACGAAAGGTTTTGGATTGAAGAGAGTTTCAAACAGATATTGGATTGAAAACGTAACCGGAGTATGATCAGATCCAATTACAACACCCTAAAAAAATGTCCTACCTTTGATGTCCCACTTTTGTTGTCCCGCCTCTGATGTCCCACCACAAGGATGTACCACCTATGACGTCCCAACTATAGTGTCCCATCTATGGTCGAAATGAATCTAATCTTATGTCATATGCCAGAATTAAAGCATCATTCTTATATGACAAACTCAAAAACAAAATTTAGTGGGTGAGTCATGATTTAAAGTACAATGTATGTCACTCTTGAATTATAATTACAACAGTATGAAGGCGAAAAGGAAAATAGAATAACATACTTGCATTTGAAACAACATTACTAACAAAGCTAAAGTTGCCTATGCATGATAAAAATGAAACATTATGGGAGCAAGGACTGAGAAATAAATAAATTATTAAAAGTAATGTTATGTTCTTCTACTTATACTAGCATGTTACCCGCGCAAAGCAGCGGTTTCGCGGGTATTAAAAAAAACTAAAAATTAATAAAAATATATCAAACTGAATGTTGAATTAAAGAGCACAAAATTTTAGAAAATATGATGAAATTAAATCATAAAAAAAAATAAATAGATAAAAAGATATTTCAATTTAAAAATAAATGTGATTTTTTAATTAAGAATTAAAAGATGTCACTTTAAGATGTGCTTCTTTAAAATGAGATGAATGGTTAAGATTGCACATAATAAAAAGTTGTTACAAAAGATTGTTACATAAAATGAGATACATGTGTTTGTTGTTAAAAAATGATATTTCCATAAAAAGAAAAAGAAAAGTCTAAATTTTCAGACTTTCTAAATATAAAAGTGTCTCAAATACTTTATAATGTAGTATAGATTTCATGCATATTAGGAAGCACACCTCATGTTATATGTTAGAGATGATATAGTGAATCATTAATAGTACTTGGTCGCTAATAGCACAACCTGCACCAAATGATGCCCAATATATGACTTCTTTGAGTTGTCCTTTTGTAGCTTTATTATCTTCGATAACGGAAATAAATTGACACCATGCCAATATGAAAATTATAACATCTAATCTCTATTACTTTATAAAGTATTTAGCTCATTTTATTTTTAGAAGTTTTAAAATTTTTAAGTAAAAAAAGATTACTTTTTTAAGAAAGTTCATGCATACAGTCAATATTAAAAGCCTTTAAAAAAAACGAGTCATTTAAAGCATCCTAACTGAAAATTAAAGTGTCTTCATGCACTTCATTTCGTAATAGGCTTATTTTGTAACAGTCCATTTAAATGCATTCATGTGGTCCATTTGTAACGTTCCATTAAACATTATTTAAGTGTAAACCACAAACTCAAATACTCATTGAGTATAAAAACCTAACACATTAACAAAATTTATTACACCATTTTAATCTCTCTATTTTATATATACTACTTTATAAAGCATTTAGCCAATCTATTTTAAAAAGTCTTAAAATTATGTAAAAAAAATTACTTTATTAGGAAAGTAACAAACCATATTAGTCAATGTTGTTCACCATTACGTTTTTTAATACAGTCAATTTGTAACTGCTAACATTGATATTGTCATCAATTCAGTCAAATTGTAACAGCTGCATTCATCTGGTCCATTTGTAACGGTCTATTAAATATCATTTAAGTGTCAACCACAAACTCAAATACTCATTGAGTATAAAAACCTAACACACTAACAACATTCATTACCCCATTTTCATCTCTCTATTTTATCTCTCTTAAAAACACAAACACCTTTCTCTTTCTTTCTTCAAACCACCAAATTCCGCCGTCTCACATATCAGATTTTGCCGCCACTACCGTTTAGTTCTGCCGCCACCTTTGCCAACATCATGTGCCATCAGCCGCTACCACCGCCATTGTCTTCGCCGTCTGCCAAGCTAATGATCATGGCTTTGGTGGACTAGGTGGTTTCAGTGCGCTAGGTGATTTCGATGTGTTTTTGGGTGATTTTGAGCGGTTTGAGCATATCCATATGAAATAATTCCCCATGTCCAATGTACTTTTTGTTAGATCTATATGAATATTTTGAGCAGCTTGATCTCTTTTTGATGATGAAGCATGGATGCCACGTGTAAAGGGATTACGCCCAATTTGCTTATTGGCTTTCAGAATCATACACTCATGTTTGCTTTTGGCCGCTTCCATTGCTAATGTTGCTACTCACGGGAGGTATAAATTCATTAGTCAATGTTCATCATAAACATTTTAAAATTCCACATCAATTTAATTGTAATACGTTTTTTTAACAACATGTGTTAATAATATCATTATTTAAAAGATTTTGTAACTCCTGGTCAAAAAAAAGTTATGAGCATTAATCAGACAATTAATCTCATAATCCTCCTACATGGATTCATATGGGTTACATGAGCAATAATCATGTCATTTAAGGTTAATGTAGAAGTCAACGAGTTATCTTTTTCAAGATGTCTATTACATTTTCAATTTGTATTTGACGTATCTTTAATTTATGTCTTAACTACTTAGAACTCCTCTTTAATTTAACTTATGTTTATTTTGGATGGAAATAAAGTGCATCCGCATGGTTAGTAGTTATTTTAATTAAAATTTCTCATTATTTTGTAAAGTTGTGTTAGAAAAAACATATAAATGAACAACGCTTGCTCGCCACTATATTTAGTTACCGGGTACCCGTCGCCGCATTGCGCGGGTACCCGGCTAGTAATATATCAGTGAAAAATAGCATGTTTAAATCCGTACCCGACCTGTTTAATCCTTATTCGTTTTGAGCATAGCCTGTTAACACAACCCTTTTATAAACCTAATATAACTTTAATAGCTTTTTAATGCTTATACACACGTTTTTATGCACTTTTTTATACATACATTTTTATACACAGCTTTTTATACACGTTTTTCTACATGATTTTATTCACGATTTTATACACATTTTTATAAATATTTCTACACGGTTTTTCTACATGATTTAAAGCGTGTGTATAAAACGTGTCTATAAAAATGTATGTATAAAACCGTGGATAAAATCATGTAGAAAAATGTGTATAAAAAGTTGTGTATAAAAATGTGTGTATAATAAAGTGCATAAAATGTGTATAAAAATATGTGTATAAAAACGTGTAACAAATGTGTGTATAAAAACGTGTATAAGTTTTAAAAATTAGTATAAAATATTTTTTTTAACAAAATCAAATTTTGAGTTAATTACAAACGGGTTTTTAACATAAAGGACTAACGATGCAATAATAAAATAACGATCGTAAAAAATGTAACCGACAAACCTGTTAGCTGTATAACATTGCAACAAAAAGAAAGATCGATACCTTAAATTGAGAAAAAAAAAATAGTACCTTTAATTGACATTGACTTAAGATGGGTACTTTTTTATGCGATTTGCCCTTTGAATAATGCGTTTGATATAAATTAATTGTGCAGGTGGAAAAAGGGATTCAGTCGGAGTTTACTGATTTGCGTGTGTTAAAGAATGCAGTGTAGAGGAAGAATGCATAGATTAAGGAAGTTGTTACAAATGATTTAATGCTTGATTGAAACTCACGAGCTGAAAAATTCAGGATTTAAATGATTTGAGCAACGTTTTGAAAATCAGTCGTTGTAATTGAGGGAAGCTGATAAAAGTAGGGTATATTGGTTGAGTTTTGATCCAATGATGGGGAATATTTAAGTGTTTTCACGTGTCATTCTCACAGAATTTTGATCAAGATTATCCTTGTCAAAGCTTTCTTTATATAGATAGTAGATTTTATACACAACTTTTTATACACGTTTTTCTACATGATTTTATTCACGATTTTATACACATTTTTATAGACACGTTTTATACACACGCTTTAAATCATGTAGAAAAACGTGTATAAAAATATGTGTATAAAAGCGTGTATAAGTTTTAAAAATTAGTAGAAAATAATTTTTTTTAACAAAATCAAATTTTGAGTTAATTACAAACGGGTTTTAACATAAAGGACTAACGATGCAATAATAAAATAACGATCGTCAAAAATGTAACCGGCAAACTTGTTAACTGTATAACATTGCAACAAAAAGAAAGATCGATACCTTAAATTGAGAAAAAAAAGAATAGTACATTTAATTGACATTGACCTAAGATGAGTACATTTTTATGCGATTTGCCCTTTGAAGAATGCGTTTGATATAAATTAATTGTGCAGGTGGAAAAAGGGATTCAAACAGAGTTTACTAATTTGCGTGTGTTAAAGAATGCAGTGTAGAGGAAGAATGCATAGATTAAGGAAGTTGTTACAAATGATTTAATGCTTGATTGAAACTCATGAGCGGAAAAATTCAGGATTTAAATTAGGGCAAATCGCATAAAAAGGTACTCATCTTAGGTCCAATGTCAATTAAAGGTACTCATCTTTTTTTTTTCTCAATTTAAGGTATCCATCTTGTTTTTGGTTGCAATGTTAGGCAATTAACAAGTTTTCAAGTTAAATTTCTAACGATCGTTTATTTTATTATTGCATCGTTAGTCCTTTATATGATTTTGTTGAGATTTATTATTTTTTGATTAAAAAATTTAATTTCGAAAAATATTTTAATTTTGAAAAAAAATTTAACCAAAATTAAAAAAAAATTAATTTCGAAAAATATTTAATTTTGAAAAAAAAATTTTAAAAATTATAACCAAAATTTTTTTTTAAAAAAAAGTTTAGAATTTTTTTCAAAATTAACTTTTTTTTCAAAATTAATTTTTTTTTCGAAATTAAATTATTTTTTAAAAAAAATTTGGTTAAATTATTTTAAAATTTTTTTCAAAATTAAATTTTTTTCGAAATTAAATTTTTTTTTTTAATTTTGGTTAAATTTTTTTTCAAAATTAAATTTTTTAATCAAAAAATAATAAATCTCAACAAAATCATATAAAGGACTAACGATGCAATAATAAAATAAACGATCGTTAGAAATTTAACTTGAAAACTTGTTAATTGCCTAACATTGCAACCAAAAACAAGATGGATACCTTAAATTGAGGAAAAAAAAGATGGATACCTTTAATTGACATTGGACATAAGATGTGTACCTTTTTATACGATTTGCCTTTTAAATTATTTGAGCAAGGTTTTGAAAATCAATCGTTGTAATTGAGGGAAGCTAATAAAAGTAAGGTATATTGGTTGAGCTTTGATCCAAGGGTGGGGAATATTAAAGTGTTTTCACGTGTCATTCTCACAGAATTTTAATCAAGATTATCTTTGTCAAAGCTTTCTTTATATAGATAGTAGATAGATATGCATTGATAATTGACTTGTGTCATTTAGTGCTAGGGAATTTAACAGCTTAATTCACATTTATGAGGTGATAACGATAATTTTTTTATATTTCTAAACTATACATTTTTTGGGGGACCGACCCAACACAAAACCGGGTAACATTAAATTTTTTTGACCCGACCCCACCCCCACATTAATAAAAGGTTTCCCTCTTTTTTTTTTACCCACCCCAACCCCACATTAATAAAAGGTTTTTCCTTTCTTTTTTTTTAATATTTTTTTTTTTTTCGGAATACCCTCTCGCACTGTTTGAGTCATCGGTCTGTTTTTTTATGAATAAAATTTTAAGTTTCCTCAAACCTCGCGCTCCGTTAATCGTCCCGTTCTTTTTTTTTTCTAAATTTTTTTTTCTCGGAATACCCTCTCGCACTGTTAGAGTAATCAGTCTGCTTTTTATGAATAAAACTTTAAGTTTCCTCAAACCTCACGCTCCGCAAATCTTTTTTTTTTCAAAAAATTTCTAAAATAAAATTTTCCTTTTATTTCCTCGGAATACCCTCTCGCACTGTTTGAGTCGTCGGTCTGTTTTTTTATTAATAATTAATAATTTCTAAACAATACAATTACTGGGGGACCCGACCAAAAAAAAAACGGGTCACATTAAATGTTTTTCACCCGACCCCCACATTAATAAAGTGGGTAACATTATTAAATGTTTTTGACCCGACCCCACATTAATAAAGTGGGTCACATTATTTGTTTTTGACCAGTTTTTTTTTCTCAAAAAAAATTTAAAATAAAATTTTTCTTTTTCTTCTCAGAATACCCTCTCGCACTGTTGGAGTCATCGATCTGTTTTTTATGAATAAGCATTAAGTGTGCATTCAATGCACCGGGTCGAACCGACCCGACCCGGGCGCATTTAATACCCTTTTTTTATATTTATTTCTATTTGTATAATTTCTATTTCTATTTCTAAACAATACAATTACTGAGGACCCGACCCAAAAAAAAAAACAGGTCACATTAAATGTTTTTGACCCGACCCCCACATTAATAAAGTGAGTAACATTATTAAATGTTTTTGACCCGACCCCACATTAATAAAGTGGGTCACATTATTTGTTTTTGACCATTTTATTTTGTTTTTTTTTCTCAAATTTTTTTTATTACTGGGGGACCCGACCCAAAAAAAAGGGGTCACATTAAATGTTTTTGACCCGACTCCCACATTAATAAAGTGGGTAACATTATTAAATATTTTTGACCCGACCCCACATTAATAAAGTGGGTCACATTATTTGTTTTTGACCCGACCCCACATTAATAAAGTGGGTCACATTATTTGTTTTTGACCTGTTTTTTTTGTTTTTTTTTCTCAAAATTTGTTTCTTTTTCTTTTATTAAATGTTTTTGACCCGACCCCCACATTAATAAAGTGGGTCACATTATTTGTTTTTGACCAGTTTTTTTTTTTTAATAAAATTTTTCTTTTTCTTCTCGGAATACCCTCTCGCACTGTTGGAGTCATCGATCTGTTTTTTTATGAATAAAACTTTAAGTTTCTTCAAACCTTGCGCTCCACTAACCGTCCCGCAGCGACGCGCGGGTATAGCTACTTGTACTAGACATCTAGGATGATTTTAGATCGATTGATGATTATTAGCAGATAAATTTGAAAATTTTAACAAGTTATGAAACAAGTAATAGAGGTATTTGTATAGGTATGTCGGTCCACTGATCTAGGGGTGAACGCGGTTCCGGAACTGCACCGAACCGACCCGGAACCGCCAGAACCGAGAACCGAAACTATCAATATTAAATAACCGAGAACCGAACCGCGGTACGTGTTTCGGTTCCCTTCGGTTCTCGGGTTCGGTTCGGGTATTTCGGTTCTTACCCGATTGGAACCGAAATTTTTTAGTTATCTACTAAAATTGTGATGAAATCTAAATGTCCATACTTAAATATGTATCTTTCCACGTTGTCACTCTGATTATACTTTTTTTCAATTTATTAAAGTGATCATATAACTAAAAAAATGAGTATTTCAAAGTTAACTGAAAGCTGAACATAAAATATAGTACTATGCATTCATTTTATAATATTAAGGCTTATACTATATTTTATAAAAAAAAAATTATGTATTAAGGCTTCATGTTAAAGAAAAAAGGATTTTAGTGCGTGTTTCGGTTCTTCGGTTTCGGAACCGAGAACCGCGGAACCGAACCGACCCGATAAACGAAATTATCAATATTAAAGAAACGAGAACCGAACCGCGGGTCCAAAATTCGGTTCGGGTTGGGTCGGTTCTGGTTCGGTTCGGTTCGGAACCGCGGTTCTCGGTACATATGCTCACCCCTACACTGATCTGCTTGAACGAGTTTTTTACCAACTACTTTTTTTAAAATATTGATGAATATATGACATGTTTAAAAGTATTATCTATTTTATGGCATAACTTACCAATTAAAGAATACAACTTTTTTATTGATTTATTCTTTATTTAAAAAAACAAATGACAAATCGTAAACAAAGAAAAAATAACTTGGACTCTACTAGGGTGTTGATCGGTTTGATTATCGGGTTGTTTATTTAGTTAGGTTCGGTTAGTTCGGGTTAAATCTTTTTGGGTCAAACCGAAAATCGAACGGAACCGAAACTGAATTTGAATTTTGTTCGGTTTCAACCCGAATTACCTCATTTAATTAAAAATAATAATTACATAGATATTTAGCAAAAAAAATTATTTAAAATACAAAAAATGTTTATATTAGGATAAAATTTTAATTATGATCTTATTTTATATATATTTATATATATATATATACGATATATATATATATATATAATATAATATTTTATATATATACTATATATAATATATATAGATATATTAAATAATATTTTTTATAAATTCGATTTTCGATTCGGTTTTCGGTTCATATTGCCAAACTCATATCCAATCCGAAAACCGAGTTTGCAGTTTGGTTCAGTTCGGTTTTGGCAAATTCGGTTCCATTATTAGTTCGATTCGATTGTTTTCGGTTCACTTCGGTTTCAGTTTTCGTTTCTTTGGGTTTTTCTGCATATCAAACTCTACTACTTTGACCCACTCGTTAATCATATACTTGTGTGTCATTCATATAAAAAACAAAGTCTTTTAAATGTGCAGTTTCATATATATTAAAGATTTTACTTACGATATCACTAATATCTTAATCATTTCATATTTATGCATGTTGAAATTGTACACTTTCATATACAGGTATATTCTAAATTCTAAATGTGTCATGCTTTTTTATCACATATTTTACTCAAGGTTGTCATGATCAGGATCTTACTTAAGATCAGGATCTTACCTAATATCGTTTTTGACTTTGTAAGATCGTAATTGTATGATCGGATCGGGATTATGAAAACATATATATTTTGGTATAAGGTTATTTTTTTATATTTATATATGTTTTTATGTCATACCCCGACATAGGCGGAAACACGAGGCGTGGCGGATGATTGATCGCCATAACACAAAATACAATATAGAGAAATCTAAATGCAATATCAAAAGTGTCACAACGTCCTCCGACGACAAGTATGAAAACTTGTGTCAAAATTTGTCGGTGAACACAACACATAGTTCAAATTTATTACAAACCAGCTGTAACACTCCCAAAAAATCACAACGCAGCGGAATACCACTTGGGTTGCTACTTCATAGCATAAAGTACAAGTTACAGAAAACGACTCTAAGTGAGACGTTTTAAAAAGTCAACCATTCGATAATTTTTATAAAATATCAGAGTTACAACAGGTACCAATTTGCAATGTAATATAACACATTTTCAAAATGTTTATCGAATGGTACTCAAATTATAAAGCCTTCAAAAATATTTATATCTGCGCAACTCGAATGCTCCTAATGCTCAACTAGCAAAATGATAACCTGAGAAAATACATGCAAAACGTCAACAATAATGTTGAGTGAATTCATAAGTTTAAGTAAAAACAGTATTGGAATAAATCAAGTAATATTTCAGTAAGAAAAGTAACGTTGCAACATTTCAAAGTATTATTTCCGAAATCCAAGTAGTGATTCAATAAATCAAGAAATGTTCAGTAATGGATCACAAGGTTTAATATCAGTCAATGACAGTGCAACGAATACAATGTCAAGTAACAGAATTATCGCATTGAGCTCATGACACTGAAACATTAACAAATGATGAGAGAGGAAGTTGGTGTTGCAAGACATCCATATGTTTTTCTCCGAGAGTTGGTGCGGCCAAACACCCAAGTATTTTTCTCTCAGAGTTGATGTTGCCAAACACCCATGCATTAATTCAATTGTAATTGCATCCGAAATGTAAAACAAGCATGCAATCTCCCTTAAGGAGTTTAAGGAAACATTTAGGTAGTAAAGATGGGCTATGAACGCCAACTGTCAATTATAAGTACTTATGTATAAAAAAAACAATTTAGCATGTATCACACATGTATCAAAAATCATGTAGTAAGCAACTAAAAGCTCTAGTAAAAAAATATAGTCATGTAACGCTTAAGTAGTAGAAATCAATAAGTTCACTTAGTAAAATGAGCATGTATTCTCACCCCGAAAACAGTTGATGAAAGCCATTAAAAGAGAAAATGTGGGGCTATTAACTCACCGAGAAGCAATGAAGTATCGGACGAGAAATTCAACATAGAAAGAACGGCGACAACGTCTCACCCGCGACCTATAATAATGGTGCGCGTATAAGAATCTATTTATAAGAAAAATGCATAAAATGCATAAGTATGTAACATATATATATTCCGACATATATTAAAATCTTATATCGTAGAATCAATGAGTGCGTCAAACTTACTTATATATCCCCACTTAAATGTTTTGCCTTAAGTTTAACTCCATTTTAACCCATTCCGACTAATATGTAATTTTAATGAAAAGTACCCATTTTGACCCATTATAAAGATTAAGACATCTAGATGCGAACGAAAGTGAAAGGCTAACTTATTAGTTGTAATTTCAGTTCTAGTTAATATATTTTACGCCTAACTATTCTCCATAACGTTAATTGACCCTTAAAAGAATTTCGCCAAGTTTGACTTTTTATTATATATATTTCCTTAAATCTGACCCGTCCAAAACGACCCGCTAAATCACATTTTCACGACTCGGACTCTAAAGCAATTTGATGTAAAACGACGTTTCGGACAACTTTTTAGTTTTAGCCGAGACCCGAAACCCAACAGAAAATGACCAAAATACCCCTGCAAGTTTCTGCAGAAAATTAACTTCTTTTTAACAAAAACGCAGAATTTCTTTTAAGTTTTTGACCCGTTAACATACGTTTTTAGCCTTAGTTATCCTCGCGGGAAAGTAAAACGGCATTTTAAACAACTTTTTAGTTTTACCCGAGACTCAAAACTCGACAGAAAAGGACGAAAATGCCCCTATATCAGATCTGATGCAAACTAAAAAGAAAAGAAAAACGCAGATTTTATTCTAAGCTTTTCGACCCGTCATTACGCATTTTTAAGACTAACAAGCCTCGCGAAAAAGTAAAACGACATTTTAAACAACTTTCATGTTTCGGCCGAAGGCCGAAACGGACCAGAAAATGACGAAAATGCCCTTTTTCGAATCTGACAGCAACTAATATTTTCAATAGTGCAGAAATTTAGCGAAACATTTTCTAAACTTCTTTTGACCATAAAAACTTCGTTTTTGAGAGTTACGGGACGATCCACCTACCAAAACATTCATAATAACAAGCTCAATCATATTTTTAAGCTAAAATTCAGTTTTGGAAATTTTGACTCGCCCAAACACAACCTCTAATTTTCTGCCCTATACGGGTAGCTTTAAACCCCTTTAAAACTCCAATTTCTCATACCACAAACATCGCCAACATACTAAACTATCCTAACACCATTACTAATTATCACAAATCAACCAAACACCTCAAAACGCAACATGCACCACAATCTATGGATTCTTGATATAAAATTAAACACATGCATACATAATTAAAATTAATTAACATAAAAGGGTTAATAAGATACTTACAATTACAATAGAATGCAAGAGAAATCAAGACTCACAAACCCTTTTGGGTTTGCCCAAATTTCGAACCAAACAACCCTTGAAATCAAAGCCCTAACTTGATTTTATAACCCCAAATCTTGCACAATTACTTATAATCAAACCCTCTCTACACCAATTGAACATAAAATCAATGAAATCCATCAAAATCAAAAATCTTAAAAATCAAGAACTTTGGGAAAAACCTTGCATGGTTGATTTTATGAGAAAATAATAATATGGATTAATATAGGAATGATTTGGAGTAGATTGGAAGTGATTAATTAGATTTTTTGGCTATGGTGATGGTGTTGGTTTTGTTTTGGTCGTCGAAGCAGAGAGGAGAGGGAAGCAGGAAGAGATTTTTTTTTATCTCATTGATTTTGTGTAACTGTGTGTTTTATGTGGTATAAAACACTTATATATGGATTTTGTATATTTTCCTTATTGTCTAGTTAACTTTTCAAGCTTTAAAAAAAATAAAGGGGTGTTTGGTTTATGGTTTTGTAGGAGCTAAATAGAAGAAAAAGGGAGTGTTTGTTTTGAGGTTTAGTAGGAGTTGATACAATATAAGGGGGTGTTTGGTTCTTAGTTTAATAGGATCACACAAATTGAATAAATGGTGTTTGGTTTATATGTTATGTTTATTTTATATTTTTATTTTTCTAAAATATTTATACTACAATATTTGATTTAAAACGCGTAGTTAAAATATTAAAAAGTGTTAAAGTACTATATTTTGACACGACTTCGGCAAAACGTGGGAAAAATCATAAAATACTAAAATAACAATAAATTGACTTCCGGAGCGAAATTATGAAATTTTGATCTCTTAAAACGCTTAACGGATAAATATCCGAAGCACGACACGCACATAACTAAAAATGACGATTTTTACCAAATCGGCTAACAAGTAAAACACAAAAATTTCATTCAAGACAAAAATAGGAAATGGAGTCGAGATTTAATATTGGCCGTAAAATACGAGATGTTACACCAGCTCCCAACATAGGAGTGAGATAAGTCTAGAATAATCTAAGAATATCAACATGAAAACAAGTCTCGAATGCAAATCCTTCAACAATGATCCCTAACGGGATAGATTAGGTCACTAAGGCATTTTATCTTGATCTTAACGAGCAATTACATCACCTGAAAATGATACTCGAAAAGGTCAACATAAAGTTAGTGAGCTCGTAGGTTTAGAGGAAAACCTAGTTGTTGTGCTAGAATTTAAGTAGTGGACAATTGTGCAATATGAAAACAAAATGCATGCAATAGTATTTAGAATTCTGACATAGCATCACATGATATCATAGCATTCAACCCAATCAATAATCCATAGTGTTCCACGCGCTTATAGTCATCCGAACCTATCGCCTACCAGCTTGAGCTAACTTAGGTCGGCAAATTGTCATTGCATAGAAGTTCACATAGAACTCATGCACAATTTATTAGTTCCGCATAACTTGTTCAAATAGTCCTCATGTCATTCACATAGCAGTTATAGGCACATAGCATTGTCCAAAAGGAAATAGAAGTTTTGCACAGATGAAAAGGCAGTATAAAATGGATTTCGAGTATAATTTTCCTCCAACGAAAAAAGAGTTAAAAAGTGGAGCTACGATAACTCACCTTAACAAAGATAACAATTAGCAAAGAATATGATAGTCAAACAACGGCATGCAACGACTTCCAGACACGACCTACTAATTTGACTGATTTAGAATTATGTTTGAAATGGATATTTGAATTTGATGCATAGGAATTTTGAAAATGTTTTCGTATTACTGGTTTTAGTGGTATTTGTTGCGTAGTGGTTGGTGATTTAGACTCGAAAGAGATATACTAAGTATGTACGTCAGATACTATACACTTATACTACTTAAGAAAATAGTTAAATAAAATAACAATGCTTAGATAATAGATATTTATGAGTAAACTCCGGTAATTCATCAGGTAACCTCGATTTATTGTAAAGATGCGTTTTAATCTTGCTAAACCATTTACAGAAGTTATATATTTTATAATGTTATAAAAGACGTTTTTCGTCTTTTAGTCGATTTATTAAAATAATAATATTTTATTATTTCGTCTTTTTCTCGGGTTTTTAAGAAAGTTGAAATTTTGTAAAATATCCTAGGTATAATATTTTTATAAAATTTCGGCATGACCCGTTCGTTTATAAAACGTTTTCCAAGGTTTTAAACTCATTTTCACCAAACATTTTCCTTAAAACAAATCGATTCTGACAAAACGACCATGAATTCACATTTCGCGACAATTCTCAAGACACTTTTAAAAGTTCGCTTTAAATGCGCACAACGACTAGTTTTCGCTTATTGGGCCTTAAGGCACATTAGTGGTCTAAAACGATATTATTAGGTTTTTAAAACCGATTTGAGCCCAATATCAAGCCCATTAATAAATATAAGTTATTTGAATAAGCCACAACATAAGTCAAGGCTCACGGACCAAGACCAAGCCATGGTTTGGCTTAGGTTATTGGGTCGTGGCCCCTTAAGCCCAAAATAAGCTATCCGAAGCTTATTTTTAAGCCGTTAAACTATGCGAGTCCTTAAATATCAAAATAAGCTTTATCCAAAAGCCATGAAAATAAGCTGAACCACAATAAGGTCCACAATAACCCGTGGCTTATTGGGCCTTATTGGGCCGTGAGCCTCATAAGCTCAAAACAAGTATGTTTAGCTTTTTAATAAGCTAATAAGTTACGTGGTACTTTTAGATATCAAAATAAGTTATAAAAATATGACAAAAGAGGTAAATTACCAAAAATATTTCCTTTTTATTTCTTGTGGTTTTTGAACCTAATAAGCCCAAAATAAGGTCGCTAGAGCTTATAAATAAGCCAAATAAGCTATAATCTATAATAAGCAAATAATGTTATTTCACTAACGCAACCACTATATTATAATGACGAACCCTTGTTCCCCTTTTTCTTTGTGTTCGAACCCAAACGCACCCTATATGGTTTTTCGTACATTTTTCATGTTTGATTTTTAGAAAACGGACCTTACAACTAACATCTATGCATCATTTATCATTCAAAAGTACAAGATTTTATGAAATAAAAGTGACTTATAAAAAAGGTTTTGAAGATGAGACCGACACGAAACCGACAACCCAAACGTTGTGTTTTATATACCCACGCCTATTGGAATCAACCCGGAAGTGTTTAAACCTTCATGTTTCTTGATGCAAAATAAAAGTTATGGCATTTGTGTGTGTGTTGGAGTTCGGACACAGCGAGAGAGAAGAAAATGAGAGAGCAAATTTGATGTGTGTTGCAGTTGTCGTAAGGGACTTCTACAAGATGTTTTACAACTCCCTAGGTAGTGTACCTAATCGTTGTAGTGTACTATAGGCAAGACTCGGAGGTTGTTATCGTTCTCTAGGGGAATAGGTTGGGAAGGCTTTGATCATGGTCTAACAGAATTCTAAGGGTTGAGAGAAGATTCTTTTTGTATTTTTATGTTTATAGGAAAGCAAGTAAATCATATGTTTGAGAGATTGGTTGGTTTTAGCTATTAAACTAAATATAAACTAAGCTACTGGTGAGAACAATATAATAAAAGATTGTGTTTATTTAATCATGTATTACTCCCTAGATTGCTTCTCCTAGTGTTGTTGCTTTGTCACACTTATGATGATCTATGTAATTATTTCCTAAGTCATGAACGAATTACACGAACCCGCCGTCTATTTAATATTCCGTTAAGGCAACGTACAAGTAAGGTAGTATGAAGACTATTACAAGGCCCCTAAGAGTATATTAAATGCATTTGAAATATATTAATAGTGGATCAACCATATAATGGGCAAGGTAGTATGAAGACTGTTACCCAATGGTATCCTTTCTACACAATCATGTTTTCCTAGACATATCAACAACGATACAGACAAAAGCTGGTTTTCTAAGACCTAACATGCATATTCATCACAAGAAGCAACACCACTAAGATCTACATCCTAGGATTCATACAATCATAAATAAACACAATAGAAGGTTTAGCCAAGCATTTAGCAATTGGCTTGAACGTCTTCCACCAGGTTCCATCACCACATGGGAGGATCTTACTACCCGATTCCTTGCTCAATTCTTTCCATCGGGAAGGACCGCAAAACTCCACAATGATATCCTGATGTTCCAACAACATCATGGAGAATCTCTATCCGAAGCATGGACTTGTTTCAAGGACTTACTCCAAAAAGTCCCTTATTATGGCATCGATCGTTGTCTTCAAATCCAATTTTTTATGATCATGTCTCCTTTCATCTAAGTGCGAGTTTGACTGCGCCGCCAGCGGCAAACTCCGCAATAAGAATACTGACGAATCTTGGGAAATTATTGAGAACCTCGCCCTCTACGACCATGAGGATTGAAATGACATGAAAGAGTTCGTCAAACCGGTCAAGGCTATTTCTACACCTCAAGGCATCTCAAAAATGCCTGACCGAAGACTTCTTGAGCTCGAAGATCAGGTTAACTTCTTACTAAAGGGATCGCGATCAACCCCTAAGAGCTCAACACACATCCCTCATGCTTATGCTGATGCGGTCCATTCAAACCCTCGCCCGCCAAGCCATAACAAGCCGTCTAAGCTGAATCCCTTTACTTTCTGTGAACGTACATGTCCAAGCCCTCATCCCCAAGCATTAAGAACTACTTTTGAGGCTTGAGTAAGGGACTACATGGCAGCACACTCCAAAAGAATAGAAAGATTTGAGAACGCCATTTTCAAGCTGTGCGAAGAGATCAACGATAGAATGACTGAAATGTTCAAACTTCTCAAGGAACTCACGACCAGCAAAGCCCCTAAAAAAGTATTGATAAGGGAAGAATCCAAATTCCCCGTCACCAAGAACGTAAACTCTATCTCTCTAGCAAAAGGGAAGGAAGAAAGGAGTGACAAGACGGACAACACTGTAACAGAAATAGAAGTACCAGTGATGGAAGCCGAAAGGAGTAATGAAACTAAAAATAAACTGATAAAAAAAGCTGAAAGGAAAGAAGTGGAAGCAGTACTCAGTTCTCGGCCTGTAGAATATTATCTGAAGCATAGGATTAATGAAAAACTAATCGAGGGACTAGTCAATAATAATAGGTTCAATGACTCTTTGTCTAGGGCCAGAGTTGGGAAGATAAAGGGAAAGACATATAACGTGTTACCTCGGGGACCTGTTTATGAAGCGATCCTCAAAAAGATGATAACAAAGAAGGAGGACGTCGGCAGGAATTTCAAAATACCTTGCAGCATAGGAGACCTTAAGCACGTAAACGCCCTCATCGATCAAGGGACCTATGTGAACGTCATGCACTACTCCACTTACATAAAACTTACCGACGAGATGCCTGCTGAGACAGACATTAGACTCTCACTAGCTAGCCACTCGTACATTTACCCTTTAGGAATTGCTGAGGACGTATTAGTTGAAGTCGTTGAACATGTATATCCCGTAGACTTCGTGATTTTAGATATCAAGGAAAACGAAAAAAGGTCTTTCATCTTAGGAACACCATTCCTGACAATGGCCAAGGCCACAATTAAGTTTGACAAAGGCACCATAACTCTAAGATGTGGAAAGAGTAAGTTAAGCTTTCATAGGATACCTGATTCCCCTGTATGACTGAGAAGGGAGTTTAGAATGACATAGAGTCCATAGCCCCCACTATGATTGTGAATAGGCTAGTCCTGGAATGGGAAGAAAAGATAAAGCTTCACTTGGAAAGGGAGATGGAGTTCAACTAATGGAGGAGAAAAAATTTCAAAAGCAAGCATCCCACTCCTATTACAACCACGGGAGGAACGGATGATGAAGGAGAAGTCACGTAAGGACGTGTGACTTCGAGTCTAGCTACAAGATTCGTAAAATAAAGAAAAGCGCTTCTTGGGAGGCAACCCAGTATTTACTTTTCCCGCATATTAGGAGTGTCATGTGTTTTATTCTTTTCATTTTATTCAATCATGTTCGAACTCTATCTTGTAATCATGCTTTGTATTGTTTTTAACCTCATCTTAATCTCAATCAAAGGTATTTTGCAAATAATAAGTGTAGGGGAATTTATCCGGTTTTGAAGCAAGTTCAAGCATGTTAAATAATTTGTTTAGATTAATTCGCGTCAGTTTCGAGTCATATGAGTAAATTGTCAAATCTCAGGTTTTATGCAGCTATTTGTATAGAAATTAACTTATGGAATCAAGTGCAGGAAATTTTTCATCAAAAATAAAAATTTCGTTTTCACAGAACATGGAGACGGCGTCACTATTTACACGCGACGCCGTCACCACGACACCTGTGACGGGGTCAGGATTTTCATGACGGTGTCAAATGCCCAGGTTCAGGAAACTTAAAGTTTTTAGTTATTTTTGAAAATAAAACTTGCATAACATTTAAAATATATAATATTATGTTATAAACTTGCAAAACCAATAAGTTTGACAATTCTCTCATCCTATCTTTACTGCTTTATTAAGTAAAACCCTAAATCCATATTGTATATCTGTATATCGTACATTTTATGCTTGGTGTAGTTGTCTTTGTCTTTGATTACAGGTTATATTTGATGAGAAGAATCTTGGAAATTCTTAGGAAGTTTCATTGGATGATTCTTGGATGACGATTTAACCGGTTATCGCATGTTTCTTCTCCATTATTAAGCAAACTAGGGGAGTACTAGTTTCTTTTCCTTATTTTCTTTACCTTTTATTTGTTTTTACGGGTACTTCTATAGAACATTGGGGACAATGTTCAACTTAAGTGTGGGGGGGGGGGGAATAAGCCTTAGATTCTATTCTTTCATTTGCCATTTGCTCTGTCCTTAAAATGATGGGTAATATATCGAAACATAGCATAAAAGGTGATTTTTACCCAAATTTAAAATTTCTTATGACACATACCGATGAAAACCAAGTATTAAGAGCGTCTCATGGATAGGAATTTATATGACTAGCACAATAACCCTCAGAATTCCACCCAAAAAATGTGAGGTTCGCCTTTAGATCTTTAGGAATTCGGGTATCTATTATTGATACCCAAGATAGTTTTTACCTTTAGCTTGTTCGAGTTAATGTTCGAATGTAGTCACATGTGTCTATTCTGTCGTTACAGATGTGTACGTGTAGTCTTTGTCGCCTTTTATGGAACATTGGTATCGGTTTAAAATTATATGAGTGTACCGGTAGTATATTAAATTCTAGAACTTGTTTTTGTGATGCATTCCGAGACCGCATAGTAAGTGTTAGGATTTGTTTGATTAGAGGCATTAGGATTAACCCATGTTTTAAACCTGTAATTGTTATGATAGTCACACCGATCATATAACTATCCCACACCCCTGCCAAGCACTCATCTTTAGTGCAGGATACCCCTAGTACATCCCTCCGAGCATATCCTTTTTCACGGTTCTCATAATTTTCTAGTTAAGCCAGACTATTAATGAAGAACATTGTCACCCTTAAACCAATTGTTACACCCAAATAGCCTTAGCCCACCTTGTATGTACTCATTTTTAGTACATTATTGTGTTTAACCCAAGTTAATTATTGAGTACACGGTTGCTAAGTCCTTATCCTTGTGAATACAATTTTGGGACGATTAGGATTCATGGTAGTATTTATTTCGCAGAAGAATGGGGAAGAAAAGTTAAGTCAATACCCCCTATATATTTGTTAGATGATCTCCATGTTATTTTGATCCACCTCAAATCGGGTCATTTGTTAGATTGTAAATATCGAGCATGTAAAAGCTCAAGTGTAGGGGTACGTGTTATAAACCCTATGTTATGATGTATTATGTTAATAAAAAAAGAAAAAAAAGAGATTGATGTAGAGTTGTGTAAAGTTTGTATATCTTCATCCGAGTCTTGGCTTAGTAACCAAACCAAAGTGTATTCGTGTAAATAATTAACTAACCCTTCCACTCCAAATTCACCCAAAGCCACCCAAATGTATCTCATCCGTTTCTGTTTCCATTATATGTTATCTTACACCTACACCCCACAACCCTTTAAAAAGACCTCTTCGATAGTAATGAATAATGCTTGCGCCTAGCGGTGGAGGTTTGATCTTTTACCATGCCTATGGTAATTTATATGCTATGACAGGTAATGAGTGTTAATTTTCTGGTCCCCCTTATGTTATAAATTATTATACATCCAAGTGAAAGAGAGGAAATCCTTGAGGTGTTGGTTTAGATCCTCAGACCGAAGTCCGTGGAATGAGCATCCGTTTTGCGCCAACCGGATGGTGTCGGATCGAAGAGGTACCACGTTGTTCCCTACGGGGAGCTTGATGGTATTCCTATAGCCCTCGTGGCTAGGTTTGGAGTAGTATCCTAGAGTGCGGATAAGATTCTCGTCTCCTATGGTGGTTGGTGAGAATGGGTTACGAAACAGATAACACAAAGAAAAAATAGACTACAAGAAAGCTAATATGCAGAAATTAAATCTTACTTAAAAGGATTCAAGCAAGTAGAATTAAGCTAAACTATGATCAGAACCTAACTATTCCCCATAAATGGTGCCAAAAACTTGTTGCGGTTGTCGTAAGGGACTTCTACAAGAAGTTTTACAACTCCCTAGGCAGTGTACCTAATTGTTGTAGTGTAGTATAGGCAAGACTCGGGGGTTGTTATTGTTCTCTAGGGGAATAGGTTGGGAAGGCTTTTATCACCGTCTAACAGAATTCTAAGGGTTGAGATAAGATTCTTTTTGTATTTTTATGTTTATAGTAAAGCAGGTAAATCATATGTTTGAGAGATTGGTTGGTTTTAGCTATTAAACTAAATATAAACTAAGCTACTGGTGATAACAATATAATAAAAGATTGTGTTTATTTAATCATGTATTGTATAACAACCCGAAATTTTCATCAATGTAATATCTACCTATTTTATTATAATCACCTTTGTACGAGGAAATTTTTCGCTTTATTACATTCTATTAGGTAACATTGTTTACATAGCAAACTAAACGAGCTCACGTAACCTACCTATGCCATCTATATCTATGTTTACATCAAGTAAACATCATAACACGTCAAATTAATAATCTATTATCCTCTATATCATGTACGTTATCTATTTAACAAAGTTTTCACGACGATATAATTAAATGAACATAAACCATTAACGTTTATGCCTAAACCCTAATTCTATGTAATGTATACATTCAAAATGAATGTATAAGCAATCAAAGAAAGTGTACAAGTAATCTATGCATAAAATTCAAATATCATTTCCCTCCAAAATAATGTACAAGCTCTTTTAAGCATAATGTACAAGTCAATAAAGCTCGATAATCTAAATAGCCATTTTACCTCCATTTTTCAAATGAATTCGTACAAGACACTTAAGCACAAGTTACAAGCATGTAATGAACGACATTACATTTCATTTTCCTTCCTTATTACTCCATTATACACGAATTATAAACCAAGAAACCCTAAACCGAGCTAGTTTCTAAACCATGACCCGTTTCTTTATTTTTACCCAAAACCATTAATCCAAATAAGTTGTAAACACTTAAGATACAACAATTACATTTCATTTACCTCCTTATAACACCATTGTACACGAAATCAAAGTTAAAAACCCTAACCCAAACTAAAAGTGAACCCGCGCCCTTTTTCTTTATTGTTACCCACTTTTAACCAAAAATAATAACCAAGCTTCTCTATGACTAAGCTACTAAGTCTCCATAGCAGCTTACAAGCTCCTCAATCACATTACTTGGCCACTAAAGCTTCACATCACCTCCTTGTTGATCTTTCTTACCCGCGGCTATAAATCAACCACACAAACACTCCAACTTGCCACTATGACTCACCAAGTATCTATCCTCATCACTACACCTTGCTCTCCAAGCCTTGCACCTGCACTTGACACCTAGCTAATCCAAACTTGGGCTCCAAGGGTCTTCAACACTATAAAAAGGGGCGAACACCCTTCATTCAAACTCACACCTTCATTTCTCACTTCTAATCATCTATGGCATCCAAGGTCTGATCAAGAAGAGTTCTAAGAGTCCCAATAGAAGAAGTGAAGCCAAAAGTTCAAATCTTGAAGCCCCGAAGTCCTTATCTTAAGCGTACGAAAGCAAAAGTCCCATTTTCGACCCATTTTTGAACCATTAAGCTCAAACTCAGGTTCTAAAGGCTCAAACTCTGTTTCAATACTCTTATAATGCTCATATGATCATATCATAACTCTTTTTAAAATATTTTAACTTAAAACCCATTCGTTTTTGAGTTTTGATCCAAACCGTACCTTATAAACCCTAATTTCATGTTTTTGTTTAATCTATAAGCTAAACTTGTAAGATATTGTTATAATCTATCCTAATAAGCTTAACTAACAATATTAAAATCACTTTGTTAAGTCCTAAAAATATTTGAGTTAAAAACCTAGGCATTTTCATTATTAAACCATAAAACGACCCGTTTTGATTTCTAGCTTAACGAATCATTAATCTAAACTTTTGTTATGTTAAAACATCTTATTTTAGCTTATTTTAATAAGCTATAACCTGCAAATTACTTTTGGAATGTTAAAATAAGCTTGCATGCAAATTTGGACTAGTTTTGTAATTATTTTCATGCATAGGGGTATATATTATAACTTTTGTAAATAATCAAGTACAAGGGCTGAAATTGTAATTTTATTAAACTTATAACTTCAGGGGCATGTTTTGCCAAGTTCTAAAGTCAAGGGATTACTTAATATATACTTTATATATTAAAAGGACTAGTTTTGCAAATGTTTATAAATCAAGAGTATATATTGTCAATTTGGTATTCTATATAAATTAATATATTTTTATAAATGTTAAAATCTTATTGTATCATGTTACTAGTGAAATTCATGTGAGGGGTTTCCATTTGGGTATTTGTTTTGACGGGTTTGTTGGGTTTACGATTTAAAGTGCCCTGACTCCTCAAACAATACTGCGTGGCCTCTGGATTATGATTGCCCGAACAGTGATACACTATATCCATAAATTAATCAATCAAATATGATAAAACATTATGAAGATTTTACAATGAAACTAAGACTCGACATATTACCCCAGGATACCTGACGAAGCTACTTTCTTTCAATCGATATTTTGAACTTTCCCGCCCATCGTACTACCATACGGACGCATTTCATTTGATATACTTTTGCCATAAATTAGATTTCCCTGTTAAGGTGAGTTCATAGCCTCACTTTTAAATCTCTTGAATGTTTTCATAAACCCGTGAGGGGGATACATGCTTAACCATGAATACAAGTGTTTTCTAAATGTATGCTACCATAATATATTATTGCTTGTGATCTAAGTCCCTTTATGCCAAAAGACCCTACTATCATGGACCATTAATCACTTACGAGTGAACGCGAATATTGTGGATAGGCCTATTGGGATTGACGAATCCCGTTTGTGTTAGCCGGATAGGTAACCAAACGCACTATATTTGAATCTCATAGGTATATGGCAATTACCTACACCGGGGGCCATTATCTTTATATATATATATATATATCACAGCAATTTGAGTATATATATACACCAGTCAGTTTGTGTGCCATGAGCTTAGATGCAATAATGAACACTAATAATACACTATTAATACTGTTTTCTATAATAATTGTACTCATTGCAATTATCACTATTTTGGGTGTATAACAAAGTAACCCACTATCTATGATGACTTGTATTCACACTATTTATCATAAACCTATGAATTTCACTCAACCTTTGTGTTGACTCTTTTTAGCATGTTTATCTTAGGTAACTAAAGCAATTTATGGCACGGAGTGGCATGGACTGAAGATGGCTAAACTGTTATCATTCAACTTTTATGTTTTCTTGTAGATTTTGGGACTTCTCTTTTGTAAAAACTCTGATGAATAAATGAATGA